>MU183026.1:189819-239714 GCA_016904865.1 Pissodes strobi | reverse complement strand
ATAAGGGGTTTTCTGCATGTGATAATGTTAGGAAATTTACGTACACTCCAAAAAATTATCTAAAAAAAAATCCATTTTACACTGCTAATTCACTGACCAAATTTCATTCTCAAAGATAGCAGCCAAATTTCTTTATTCAAAATAATAGTAAATTTAATTGTCATAAATTTTCAGTAATTGTTCAAAATGACCTCCGTTAACAAAAGTACAAAGATTAATACGACGTAAAAAGTATAAGTGTACTCTTTGCATCAGTTCCGCATCGTTCCTTAATATGTTGACTACATTTTGAATACTTCCTCACAATTCCTCTTCATTATTAATCGGTCTGGAGTATACCATCGTTTTTAAAGACCTCCATAAAAATTAATCCAACGGAGTCATATCCGGTGAGCGTGGTGGCCAGCTTACAGAAGCGTCATTTTCACTATCGGTCCATCTGTTCGGATACCTTTGATGCAAATAATTGCGGACATTTAAAGTAAAGTGTGGTGTAGCACCGCCATGCATAAGCAGGTGAGGTTTTGAGCAGGATATACCATATTTATGTAGCTAAATTTTATCCAGATGCTTTGGTATCAAAACCTCATTATTATAACTTTTAGCTATATGTCAACCCCCAATTTAACAATGATAAAAGTTTATCAGCTACTCATTTCTATTTATACAATCACATAGAAGAATTAGCAGCACGTCAATTATTAGAGAATAAAATTTTCTCGATTTATACTGTCCATCGGTCAATTTAGAGTGAGCTCTTCAGCCTATAGTCCGACCGCTGGAGATCTCAGGCGTAAATATTTAATACCCATTTGAGACTTACTTACGTTCTAATAGCCACTAGGCTTCATGTCGAGAGCCGAAGGCATGCAAGCCATTAAATAACTTGCGAATTTTAAATGGGAGTAAATATAGGAAGGCTTACAATGAATTGTAAAAAAAAATATGGTGTTATGAGGTTTTTTATATAAAGTCCCGCCCATATCCCGCCCGTCAAAATGTAATATTGACTCCTCAATCAATGAATGCATTGTCTTTCAGACGGATTTTTTTTTATGATCGGCACACATACAATAGGAAAATCCTATACAACTCAACGAGCGTCGAGCAGTGTCTGTGCGGAGATGACGGTGAAGGCGCTGTATTCTATAGTTTTCGGGAAAAACGTTACTCGGAAGTTTATTCCACAGCCGGAGAAAGGAGTCCCGCAACTGAGGTGTTCGCAACTAAATCGTATCTTGATGAGCAGCTTGTGTCGTCTGCTTGGCACAATCTGAGCGGAATCTAAGTGCCAGTACGTTCGAACACCTTCCGCAGTAGTATCGATGGTAAAGAGATATTTCCGCCACTTTTCTTCGATGTTCAAGGCTACCTGGGTCTTTAGTCAGCTTTGAGTCATCCACAGACTGCTCTTCTCTGTATGGAGTCCAATATCTTGACCAAGTGTTTGGGTGCAAAGCGCCATATATGGGAACAGTATTCCAGAGATGTGGTCTTATCTGAGCCTTATAGAGCAGTAAGTGCTTAATCTTTTGCTCTATAGAGTCCTCCTAGCGTTTGTGCTGCTGCCTTGGCGATTTTGGTGACGTGATTTCGCCATGACATGGTGTTTTTTACGCTGATGCCCAGCAAGCTTATGGATGAGGCTAGAGTCAGTGTTTGTCCTGTCATTGATAAGTCAGGTCCTGCGGTGTTTGTTTTTTTGGGAAGACAGCTCCTTTAATATTCTGTGCGTTAAACTGGGCATTGTTTTCCTCTCCCCATTCTGCGATGGCGTTCATACCTTCATTGATAGCAGCACTCTGATTTTCTCCCTCGCGTTGAAAACGAGCAGCGGTCAATGGAGTCCGCTACATGAATGTGGATATAAGAGTGCTGTCGTCTGCAAATAGAATTGTTTGTCCTACCTTACCAGCAACTGAGACTCACCACCGCAGACAGGAGCAGATTACAGCTATTAATCAAGACCTGGAGAAAGTTCAAACTTGGGGCGACCGAAATTTGGTCCAGTTCAATGCAGCAAAGACCCAAGCAGCAACGTTTACCAAGAGGGCCAATACAGCGGGCCCTGACATCATTATGGCAGGATCGACCTTCATCTTCGTCAATCGGACTGCTGGGTGTCTCGGTCAACAGCAATATGTCATGGCATGACCATGTTGCTAACATCGCAAAATCAGCCTCCCAGAAGCTTGGTGCGCTATTTCGCAACAAAAAACTCTATACACCGCAGCAGTTGCTCTTGCTCTACAAAGCGCAAATAAGACCGTGCTTAGAATATTGCTCACATATCTGGGGTGCCGCACCAAAGCACACCCTAAAGCTGCTGGATTCCATTCAGAAGACAGCTGTGCATCTCGTCGGCGACCCGGAGTTGACCCGGAATCCGGATAGTCTGGAACACCGCAGACATGTAGCCGAGATGTCTCTGTTTTACAGATACTTTCACGGCAGATGTTCCCAGGATTTGGCCCGCATCGTCCCGCCCCTGGCAACTCCTGTCAGACAGTCACGACAGACGGCAGAAGCGCACCAGTTCGTCGTACAACTAGAAACACCTAGAACATCGCTTTACAAGAACTCGTTTGTCTGGCGCACTGCATCACTGTGGAACTCACTTCCAGGACATCTGTTTCCCACTAATTACAACCTACAACTGTTCAAGAACCGTGTCAATCAACATCTTCGCACACACACCGCTCGTCGAGCGCCATAGGATCTCCCTTTAGTGTGTGTGCCACTGCCATAAAAAAAAGCATAAAAGATCGTTGATATAGAGCAGGAACAGTTTGGGGTGGTAATATACACCCTTGAGGAACTCCGGCATTCATTTTAAATTCCTCCGAGAGATGTCCATCAATACCAACTCGGATGCTTCAATGTCTACAGTATGCTGTCAATTTGCTTAACATTCCGTCATGCCACACCCTATCAAATGCTTTGGATATGTCGAGAGCCATTGCACGAGATTCGCCATAGCTCTCGTTGGCTTTACTATTTGCGACCATTTTTTTTCGAGCTTTATCTGCTAAGCATCTCTGGAACTTCAAAATTGTCTGTGATATGATGCCATCTGCTTTAACAGCTAGTTGCGATATTATACCTTTAAAGACTGAAAAGTTACATTTCGTCGAATTACCAATTTCGTTTTAAGATGCATTATTGCATTAATTGTTTTGGTGTCCTTGGAAAATTAATTTGCGTTTTCTTCTAAGATATATATTTGCTAATTATAAGAGGGAAAACAAAACTCAAAATCTATAGTATCAAAATAATTATAATATGTCCCAAGTTACATGTGTCGCCTTATTAGGGGCATCATCAGACCTATAGAATATAATTAAATTAGAAAAAACCTAAAATACAATAGCCAAATAGCTCACCCAACGTGCGTTCTTTCACCTCACAACAACAACAAATGACACGATAACAATGATTACTGCCGAGATTATACACCAGACAAATATAAAACTTAAAAAAATATAAAATATAAAACTTAGAACTATGAGTGACATCTACAAGTAAGCCATTCACATATACACAAATAGCAAAGAACAATTTTACAGGAATCCGCAACCTAGCGTATTTAAAATTTGAAGTGCGCGACATCTAAAAGTAAACTATAACAGGACGTAGAAAAATTATATATCACACTGCTTAGGTGTCTTTTAAATTATTAAAAATGAGATGACGTTCAAATGTAAAGCGGTCATTCACACATGTGATGTCAGGGCTTTTAAAGGCTCTTCCTATTTCTAGCGTTTCCAAAAGGTCTAGTTTTTTGCATTTGTCACATGTGTGGATAACCCTCACATTGTCCTCAAGTGGAAACGAGTGGTTTGACGTTAAGAGATGATTAGCAAAAGCAGATTTAGTGCTGTCAATATCTGTATTTTTATGTTTATTAAATTGATACTTGTATTCGTTAAACCGAGTAACAACTTTACGGCCTGACTGTCCAATATAAATTGCCGGATAATCAGGACACTTCATTTCATAAACCCCAGAATATGTCAGGGGATCTAGCCGATCTTTAACTTTAACCAGGTGACTTTTTAAAGTGTTAACCGTCTTAAAGGAAGGACAAATATAAGGAGAAAAGAGTTTAGCCAGATGTTCTGAAATTTTACCAAAATAAGTAAAACATCTGTAGGGTTTGCTACCAGTATCAGGAATAGTTTTTAATATATTGAAACAAAATTTGTATCTATGGAGGAACCTAAAATAAATCTTATCCACAGTTTCAGCAGGCAACAAGTTATTATGGGCTATCTGTTTAATTATTAAAAGTTCTTTATTAAACGAGTGTCTAGACAAGGGAATATTAAAAAGCCTATAAAAGAGAGAATTTAGAGCGGCGAACTTATGGGAAATGGGAGAATTAGAGTTAAATTGAATAATATTGTCTGTTGCTGAAGGTTTCCTGAAAATTTAAAAATTTATTTTACCATCAGTTCTCTTTAAAAGTAAATCCAAAAATGGTAACGACCTGTTCTCTTCTAAAGTGAATTCGATTTTATTATGGAGCGAGTTTATAAAATCGAGGAATTTTCTTAGAGTCTCGTCCCCACCATTCCAGAGAATACATATGTCGTCCATGTACCGTTTATAAAACACAATAAAATTCTTAAAGCGGCTGTTCATAAATTTATGTCCTAGGTTATCCATAAACACCTCACTTAAGAAAGGGGACAGACAAGAACCCATAAAAATTTGTTATTAAATGTGAAAAAGTTCTGATCCAAAACCAAAGAGAGTAATATTAAAATTTGTTCTAAGATGAAGGGAGGACGTTTATTCTTTAAAATATTTTTAACCAGCACTAGACAATCACTCGGAGGGATACTTGGAAACAAATTTTTAACGTCAAGAGATATTAATTTTGATGAATCTGGGACCGGAATATCAACAATACTCTTAGCAAAATCGACAGAGTTTCTAACCGAATAATTGGCCTTGAAATTCGAAGTTGCTCTCAAAATATTATTGAGCCAAGATGACAATTTGTAACATGGTGATCCCACAAATGACACCACTGGCCTTATAGGTATATTAGCCTTATGGATTTTCGGTAGTCCATATAATAAGGGAGTTTTAGCATTCATGGGGTACAACTTGTATTTTGAAGATTTGAAATATTCCAATGCTATTAAGGTTTGATCCAATGTATTTTTAATCTTTCAAAGAAAACATTTGTGGGATCTTTAGGCAAAGGCTCATGATTAGAACTTTTTCCAATTTAATAACAAATTTTTCAGACAGAAAGTGGGTTTGGCTATGGGTTCTTGTCTGTCCCCTTTCTTAAGTGAGGTGTTTATGGATAACCTAGGACATAAATTTATGAACAGCCGCTTTAAAGATTTTATTGTGTTTTATAAACGGTACGTGGACGACATATGTATTCTCTGGAATGGTGGGGACGAGACTCTAAGAGAATTCCTTGATTTTGTAAACTCGCTCCATAATAAAATCGAATTCACTTTAGAAGAGGAGAGTAACAGGTCGTAACCATTTTTGGATTTACTTTTAAAGAGAACTGATGGTAAAATAACTTTTGAAATTTTCAGGAAACCTTCAGCAACAGACAATATTATTCAATTTCACTCTAATTCTCCCATTTCCCATAAGTTAGCCGCTCTAAATTCTCGCTTTTATAGGCTTTTTAATATTCCCTTGTCTAGACACTCGTTTAATATAGAACTTTTAATAATTAAACAGATAGCCCATAATAACTTGTTCCCTGCTAAAACTGTGGATAAGATTTATTTTAGGTTCCTCCATAGATACAAATTTTGTTTCAATATATTAAAAACTATTCCTGATACTGGTAGCAAACCCTACAGATGTTTTACTTATTTTGGTAAAATTTCAGAACATCTGGCTAAACTCTTTTCGCCTTATATTTGTCCTTCCTTTAAGACAGTTAGCACTTAAAAAAGTCACCTCGTTAAAGTTAAAGATCGGCTAGATCCCCTGACATATTCTGGGGTTTATGAAATGAAGTGTCCTGATTATCCGGCAATTTATATTGGACAGTCAGGCCCTAAATTTGTTACTCGGTTTAACGAACACAAGTATCAATTTAATAAACATAAAAATACAGATATTGACAGCACTAAATCTGCTTTTGCTAATCATCTCTTAACGTCAAACCACTCGTTTCCACCTGAGGACAATGTGAGGGTTATCCACACATGTGACAAAGGCAAAAAACTAGACCTTTTGGAAACGCTAGAAATAGAAAGAGCCTTTAAAAGCCCTGACATCACATGTGTGAATGACCGCTTTACATTTGAACGTCATCTCATTTTTAATAATTTAAAAGACACCTAGCGGTGCGATATATAATTTTTCTACGTCCTGTTATAGTTTACTTTTAGATGTCGCGCACTTCAAATTTTAAATACGCTAGGTTGCGGATTCCTGGTAAATTGTTCTTTGCTATTTGTGTATATGTGAATGGCTTACTTGTAGATGTCACTCATAGTTCTAAGTTTTATATTTTATATTTTTTTAAGTTTTATATTTGTCTGGTGTATAATCTCGGCAGCAATCATTGTTATCGTGTCATTTGTTGTTGTTGTGAGGTGAAAGAACGCACGTTGGGTGAACTACATATTTGGCTATTGTATTTTAGGTTTTTTCTAATTTAATTATATTTTATAGGTCTGATGATGCCTCGAATAAGGCGAAATATGTAACCTGGGACATATTATAATTATTTTGATACTGTAGATTTTGAGTTTGGTTTTCCCTCTTATAATTTAAAGTCAGTATCTTTGGGTAATAATGGATGATTTTTTCGATATATTTGCTAGTTTTTGTCAATACCTTTGAAATATAATCCGAGAACATAACCATCTCTTCCACGCATATGCTGAACGTTGTGATTCAAAGGGTAGCCAATTGTCAGATATATCCGATGAAGATGGCATTTCAACTTCAAGCAACACCTTCATTGAATTGGACGGTGGTACTGAGGACGCATCCTCGTATTTTAAAACAACACAAAATGAGGCGATAATATAGAAATTAATAAGGCGGGAAACGTTCAAAATATTGAAGTAGAAAAAGAAGAAACTGACGGCGATATAAATTTAGATGATTTTATAACAGTGAGTGTCTTGGAACTCGTGGGCAATCTCTCGGATTCATATAGAGGGCTTGAAAGAACGTCCTAAATTCATACTGTATTTCTTGAATACCTTTTAAAGTACTTGACGTAATTTAATAATTTTTTAATGTGATGGATACTAGTTAGAACTGCTTAAAACAGCATCTTTTAAACAGATTTAACTAAGGACTAGCTTTAACACAATAATGCTCATTTTACATTCTGTACGCTTTTGAGAAAAAAAAATATTTTTTACGAAATGGAAATGGATTTCTATTTCAATATTACATTAGTAAATCGCTAAAGGGTTAAATTAATTTTCATCACAAAGAAAAAGTAAGCATGCTTTTTATTTAATTAAAAAATTTATAACGTGGTTTAACATGAGCTGTGGGGTGCGATGTTCTTTTTTGTTGATACTGAAAAGTGATTCTTTCTGGTCCGCCTTGTCTCTACTGACGCTGAATAAACTTAGTTTTTGAGATATCGCCTTAGATAAAAATCCAAGTGGTTTAAACCGGGGGATCGTGGAAGCCATGCAACAGGTCCTCTCAACCTGGCTATTGCTCTCGATTCTGCTTCATCTGTGATCAGTATTGTACCAATCAAATTCTGGTTCTTCCCATTTCCTTTTATAATAACCAGGTGGATGGCAAAGTATATTCTTGCATGAAATTCTTTCAGTCCAAAAGCATGGACTGAAATGAAAATGAAACATATGCAATAATTGTTCCTGAAGAATTCTTAATTTGATGGATTTAGGAACGCTTAATTGAGCTTTAGATTTCCTGTTAGTAGTAAAAGCATCCTCATCCAGGAAATTTTAAACATTTTCCTCAATACGAACTGTACGTACAGATCTTTGGATGGAGCATTATCTCTTACAAATTTGTCTACAAAGAGTACATTTTATAGTACTCAGGAAGTTATTTTGCTTTCGGGTTCATTTATTGACTGTTCACAAGGATTGCTGTAAATATAAAATAATAACAAAAAACATATTTTTTCAGTCTCTCTTAGACGGTAATCAATCATTTGAAAAGTTTTTCGATCTGGGATTCTACGAACATTTCTACATACATTCTTCTAGCTTCTAAAGCATTACAAGAAATAAACTTGTAAATCAAGTGCATATTCTCAACTCATTTCAAACTTACTTCCCGTATTTCAAACTAAATGACGAAGAAATGCCATAACTGGCGTTAATGGTCTCCAAACAATCCAAGACTTTTTCGTGAAGTTCACAGCCAACGTCCCGAAAAACTAAACGTTTGACTAGAAACATTTTGGAGAACATATCGTTAGCGCATTCTTTTTACCTGAAAATCTAAATGGAGAAATATATTTAGATTTATTAGAAAATGCCATTAACCCCTTTAATACAAATAAGTGAGCAATATTACCACCACCGTGCCGAAGACATCATTTTATATCAAGATGGGGCTTCCCCACATTACGCGCCACCCCTAAGTTTTTAGATGAAACATTTCCAGAACGATGAATTGGGAGGGGAGGACCTACTGAATGGCCCGCACGTTCCCCAGATTTATCTCCACTGGACTTTTTTTGGGGCCATTTACAGACCAATATTTATGAGACATAACCTGAACGACTTGAAGACATTGTACACGAATGCATCAATCAATTATAATTTATAATCGTCATTATATGCGGTTAATATCTAAATCTAATGTTTAAGATATTTAATCGCTTCGCAGAGCTTAAGTACTAATTTTGATGAGAATTTACAGCGAAAAGTCACTGCGAAACACCCTATTAAAGGATGATTAGGCACAAACATTTATGTGTGAAAGTTCACACTCCCTTCTAGAGAAGTAGCTCCGCGTCCTCGGCTATTACAAGAAATCATGCTAAAATAAAAACAAGATATGATAATTCAGATGTGCCTTCGTCATGTGGTGAGCAAATAACTATAGAAACGTTTGTCGTTTCTTTGCTTGAGTCAAAATTTTGCTTACCACATGATATAGCTACATCTGAAAATCATATCTTGACTTTTTAACGTATCATGACAGGAAATATTTATAATTGAGAACTAACATCAAAATTAGAGCTGCCAAATCAATGCCCTGCCAAATACCATGAGGTAAATCACCGGCGACCACGTCACTGGTTGGAAATGTCGAGATCAGTACTCCAGAGGACTGGAGAGATTATTCAAGCAAAACGAATTTCCAGCGGAGCCATTTCTTCTTCTTCTTCTTTCGCTTTTCAATTCATCCAACTTTGGACATTGGCTTCCCCTAGTTTTTCCAATCGGTTCTATTTTGTGCTTTTTGTTTCCATTGTATTCCTCCTATTTTCTTTATGCCGTTTCCCCATCTCATCTGGGGTCATCCTCTTGCTCTCTTTCCAGTCCATGGTCTCCATTATTGTATCGTGGTGTTCCACCAATTATCCTTTTGTCTGGCGTTATGACCTGCGAAGTCCCATTTTAGCCTGGCTATATGTTGACCGGCATCTTTAACTTTTGTTTTGTTTCTTATACAGTTATTTTGTGTTTATCTTGTGATTTAATTCCCAACACTGATCGCTCCATGGCTCTTTGGGTTTTCTTTATTTTATCGATGTTTACTTTAGTCAAGGTACATCTTTGGCAGGCGTATGTAAGAACTGGAAGGATGCACTGGTCAAATACTCTGGTTTTTATGTACTGCTGTATTTTCTTATTTTTTTAGGACCCATTTTAATTTTCCAAATCCTGCCCAGGCTAATCTGACCCTTCTTCTTACCTCCGCTGTTTGGTTTTCCTTGTTTATTTTTATGGTTTGTCCGAAATATTTGTAATCATTGACCGCTTCTATAATGGTGCCGTTTAGTATTGCGATTCTAATTTATTGTGTCATTATTTTAGTTTTGACGTAATTCATTTTTAGACCTACTTTTTCGGGTTCCGTTGTTAGTTCAGTTAGCATAGTTTCCAGTTCTTCGAAAGTAGATGATATTATTACTACGTCATCTGCATATCTCAGGTGGTTTAGTTTCTTTCCATTTATATTTATCCCCATGTTTGCCCAATCCATTGCTCGGAAGAGCAACGGATTGGCAATTTAGGAGTAATAACATCTCCCTGCCGCACTCCTCTCTTAATTGATATCGGTTTTGTAATTTCTTGTCATTGTATTGTCATTGTTGCATTCTTGTAAATATTATGTTTTAGCATTCTGCATCGTGAGTCTATTCTACAGCTATTGATATATTTTTCTATTGCCCACATTTCAACGCTATCGAAGGCTTTTTCATAGTCGACGAACGCTAAATACAGATCTAGGTGATATTCACTAGCTTTCTCTATTAGTCTCCTGATTGTTAGGAGATGATCAGTAGTGCTGTACCTTTCCGGAAACCTGCCGGTTCTACTGGTTGATATGAGTCAATTTTAATTGTTAGGCGGTTGTTGATTATCCTTGTAAACAGGTTATAGGTTTGCGACAGCAATGAGATGGGCCTGTAATTAAGTCCTGTTTGCTGTTTGTTTAATTGGGACAATGCAGCCTCTATTTCATAATTTTCTATTTTTGGTAGTGTTTCCGAGTTTACATTGATTCTTTTCTTAATATATGCTTGTGTGATAATGGTTGCGTCTTTCTTTGAGGTGTAGAGTTCTTTATAGAACCTTTCTACTTCTTCCGATATCTTATCTGTTTCTCTTAGTTCCCTTCCTGTTTCGTCTCTTACTGAAATAAATAGTTGTTTTCCTAAATTCGGTCGCAGGCATTTTAGGCCCCTATTTTTCTCAACTACTTTCTCGATTTTATTTTCATTATGCTTTCTTAGGTATTCACTTGTTTTTCTTCTAATAAGTTTGTTCAGTTCTACGTACTGTACTGTGTTTCTTTTATTTTCGCTTATTAATTTTCGCCTATTGTTCATCAATTTGATTGTCTCATTATTTAGTCTATTTTCTTTTGTTCTCCTTTTTCATTCCTGCTTCTAAGAGTTTTTCTTATATTTCTTTATTGATTTTATTAATATCAAGCTCTTCCGTTTCTGATTGTTGTTTATGGTTATTTCTTAGAATCCGTCTATAATCATCCGCGATTTGTCCTATTTTGTTGTGGTCGAATGCCGTTGGTTATTTTTATTGTTTTCTTTTTCTATTGCCGTAGTGATGTCTTCGTAGAATTGGTCGACTTCCTCTTCCTCATGTGTGGTTGTTGGGCCATATACTTGAATTAATTTTATTCTTGTTTTCCTGTTAATTTCTATTATTATATATTCTACTCTGTCTGATATGCTCTTATACTTGACTACGTTTTGTTTAATGTCCTTTTTGATTAGGAACCCGATTCCTCCGTATGCTTCATTCCATTTTTCTTGGTAATAGAGGCGGTTTCCTGAATCTAGTTCTACACACGTTTCTCCTCTTCTTTTAACATCTGATAGTCCGCGATGTCCAATTTAATTTTACTTAATTCCTCTTCGAGCTCGTACAGTTTTTCATTCTGAGCCATGGATCTGATGATATGTCGCTATGTGTATTTTGTTGTATTTTTTCTCTTTCTGTTTTCGTTGTCTCTGATTTGTCTTTGCCTAGCTTTTGTCTCCCCCAGAATCCGTGAGACTGATCGGGTATCCGATGTGTGATTCCGGATTTTTTCTAACCACCTGGAGTATATCTCTTTGTTTTAAGTTCGACATTTTCTTTAGGGGGGTATTTGGCCGTAAAACACCACGCTGCTGGCCAGACGGGTTGGTGAGTTGTAGATTTCAGCCGCCCAATCTGAGACAGACGCTGTTTGCAGCCGCCCACTCTGGGTCAGACGCTGCTGCTAGTTTTGGTCCACCCCGGGTATTTAATTTCCCCGGTACCACCAATATCTGGGAGGCGTTCCCCTATCCGCCACCTGGAGAGGCGCCCGATCGGTGACTAGCAACCCAACACGGGGCCATTTAGTGGCCCATATTTCACGTAGGAAAAAATACATATGAAATTATCATGTTATTTTTATTTCATCTATGTGAATCCGAGAGATCATCTACGATTTTTAAAAATTAGCATTAGTAACCTTTATTTGCTTCTAGATATCCGACCTGTTGAAATAACCGATTAGAAATTCCATAAAAACATTTTCCAAGACCGTTGTTAGTATGATGATTATTTTTCCTTAATTCAAAAAGACAGCTCGACATTCAAAGCGGTGTTAACATTTATTGTAAATTGAATCTAAATCCTCCAAATAGAGTATTTTAAACCCCGTCTTTGAGGAGAATCCGCAAATGTACAAAGCTGCAACGTAATCCTTTTTAATTAAAGTTAGGTGAGCATAAAAAGCATTAATCCTGAGAGCAGCGGCAGTAGGAATCTTAAACAGAGCCCCAATAAGCTAGAGTTGTTCCTATTTAAAGGTTTTAAGAGAATGGCGGTTAGTCTATTATAGCATACGTTTCTCTGAAGTCTTATTGTTAGGTACTAAAGGATGCATATAAAAATAATTGCCCCACATTATTTTAAAAGATGCTAAAAGTATCAAATAACCGATCTAGTTGGTTTGGGTTAGTTCCTGCTAGTCCATTAATTTTATAGTACAGGGTATCTATATAGAAAGCCGACGAGGAACATAAATTATTGATTGAATTTAAAAAAACATAAATATTCGGGGAATATTCGCCTTTTATTTTCGTAATTCATATCCTGCCAAACTTCACTAGTACTCTGAGTTTATTTTTACTTTAACATGACATTTGTTTTTTGTTTTATTCAATGAAATTCAAGTTTTGAAATGGAGCTTAGAAAAATTAGTAATTTCCATTGTGCTTCCTGATATCTTTATTAATTTTCTTTACTTCATTAGCATTTATTTGCTTCATGAATGATGAAACTACATTTTTTTTAGTGTCGAAGACGAGTTATCGCCGCATATTTATTTATTGTTAGAAAAAAAATTAGCTAAATGATCATTAAATAACCGAACGTAGATAGCTTTGAGCGTTATATGCGTAGACAGCTCAGCCTTATTTATTACCCAGGAAAAAGTATGTTGAACACCCAAGACCAACTATTCACTTTAAAAATCTATTTCATGCTCAGATAATCTGAAAGGATATTTAATTCTTCCATCCTGATTTAAACTAGAATGCCAGATTCTCGTTTTCAGAGATGTAAGATCCTAATGATTCATAAATAATCCTGAATGTTATTTTAGATGGAAAGCGCTTATTGCCATCTCTATGAGTATACATTCACGTCTTGCCGCAGCTGCATTTCTATTATCTCCATTTATTTTCTTGAAGATGTAATTTGAATTTGTTTGTTATTCGATAAAACATGGTATGTTAATCAATGTCTGATCGTTCCGATAGTTATCAAAACTGGCCATTAAACACGTAATTTCCATAATTAAATAAAACCGTTAATTTAAGAATACATACTCTATGTTTTACATTCAGTATAAGCACTCTGGTGAAACTGTAGGAATATGTGTATCGAAAAATATAGGTTAAACACTACAACGAAAAACGGCGTGCGTTTAAAACCGTACGACAGAAGTGAAAATCAGCAGGTTTTTAAGCTCGAAATATAAGGTTTTACGCATTTAAATATAAGACTAATAGTATAAATTGTATACCTAAATGTACCACGAAATATTAGGTACAGGTTGCACGCACATAAAAGCACAAAAATAGTAGTTATGGCGGCCATTATCGTCAAATTTTCAAGCTAATCGTTTGCATACACATTAAATCGAAGACGGCAAGTTGGAACTCGGAATTTCAGTCGTCCAGCGTGACAATCAACGTTAAATATGGAGGTACGCGCGATGAAATAATCAATTCTTTTACTGGGCTTCCACTCAATGATATTCTTATGGCAAAAGCATTTGACTAGATATTATGACATCACTGCAATTTTGATATTAGCCAGTAGGCTTTTCTGTAGGAGGTAATACTACAACCCAGTTTTCTCCACAATACCGAAACAGAATTTTTGCACTCGGCGCTCATCAGGAGATGATTTAAACTTTTAATTATCCCCTGATGATGCTAACATGGTTAGCGAAACGTGCTTCGGGGGCAAAAATTCTGTTTCGGTACTTTGGATAAGATTGTGTTGGCCGAAGGTTCCAAACCGCAACTCACTTATAATAACGTCAGTCGATAAGAAGATATCTCTATATAATTTGACAATATCTTCCCGTCCCCAGGATGTTTCAATGTCTCAAGAATCCTTACTCCAAATAATCGTATTAGATTCGTACAAAACGATACTGCAGTTGAATTCTAAATTAAAAACATTCGCATACCATCTGTTGGGGAGACATCCCAACATGTGTATTAACTTATCGTTTTTCACCGTATAGTTTGGTGATAACACCCGTATGTCCGTAGTATGAATTAAGATTTATTTCACCCCAGGTAAACAGCAATTTGTGCATTTAAAACATTGTATTTCAGTTACTCCTTAGTCCGAACCTGGATTGTCAGTAGAATAGATTCCATTAAATGCAACAATCGCTGGAAAGCAAGTTGTCAATCAAGGAAAGCGATATTAATCGTTCTAAATTTAATATATCCTTGTCTTCGTCAATGTTATGTAAACAACAATATATCAAATAAAGAAAGAACATGTTTCTACCTTGTCAAAGCCATCCGCGTCCGCGCAATTTCCTGCTCTGACTGATAAACATTCACACGTGAGGCATCGCCCCTGCGCTGATCTGCATGAATTTGGCGCCAATAGACATCTGTTTCTGTCGCTGCCCTGTTTGACGCCAAAATGTTCAGTTAGTTTTCTCAACATTTGGTTTAGTTAATCGAAGAAGTAATAAGTGCTTTACAAACACTCACCCGTGAAGCATCGATCGAGTCATCGCTCTGCCTGAGTTTGGCACCAAGAACATCTTCCCAGTCGTAGCTCTATTTGAAGCCAAGAGATTTAGTTATTTTCTCATTTTGTTTGCACAGATATTTGGAAAATATCTGCTCTACTCGGTTTTCCTTGTCCAAGCTTGGATTAGGAACTCTTTTGGGCGTTTTTACGCATTTTCCCAAAACAGAAACGCTGTAGCGTTGCTCTTGTTGCGGAAGATAGAAGAAGGTAAAATGGCAATGATTGTAGTTAGACAGATCTATTCCGGTACTCAAGATTCGAATCAAATGTTCGAAGTCTTATATCTCTGGTGAAGTTAAGTTGAGAGTATTGCAGAAGAAAAGTAACAAGGTATTTAGTGTCAATGGAAAAGCAGTGAGTTGAAATTTTGAAATAACGAAAGTTTGATTAAATTCAGTAAAGAAAGAAGTTCATATTAGATTCAAATAATCAAGAAGTTTTGTTGGATATTAGATATTTACTCATGGTTAACCTAATGTACAGTACTTATTTTTATGTGTGAAAGGATGAATGCATGAAAGTAATTAGATTTTTTTTATATTGATTATATTTAATGCAAATTGAAATTTTGCATTATTAAAATACGTAAAATACATGTTTCAATTCACACCCTATTAATACAACCTCACCTACCTATGATAATACAGTCTGCTGATTAAAGTGGTCAATTATAAAGTTAATTACCACACTCTCCTTTATGGTGACAAATGATTTAAAGAATTAATCGTTTATACCGACCATCATCTATTATTTTACATATTTAACATTATTAATCACATCTGAAACATTATATAGATTATCACGTGAATATTGTTACCACACAAATATGAGTCGCATTTAATTTTAACTTATTATTTAGAATTTTACCCGTTTTAGAAATAAATGGTCTGGTATATTTTGATGTTATGCATAGAACTGTATTTAACTGAATGTATTTCTGATGCCAGCATCCGAGTAAACAACAATAGGCATTGCACTTTATTGATTTGACTGTTGATATACGAATAGCTAAACAGTGGTGTTGTTTACACTGCACAATTCAAAATGTTTTGATGAAAATGAAATGATGAAATTAAAGGTGGTGCAACGTTGATCAAAATATTATTATTATGAAATAAACTAAAGAATTTTATTTCTTTATGATTTCTTATGATATGCATACTGATATGCATGCAAAACACAATACTAAAACCTTAACAATAGTTGATAAGTTCTGTTAGTTCGTTGTCTGGTCTCTATATCACTTCTCTTTAATATCATTTAGGAGTTAGCTGTTGCATTCGTAGATAATTCGATTTATGTTTCCTACTGGGGCTTGTATTATGTAATTAGGATAAGGCCTTTCATGCTCCTCTAAATTTACAAAACGAGAATTGCCCCTAAATCGGTGTATCCTATGGTCTATTTATTGCATGGTTTTTAACTGGAAGGCTTTGCTGCTAAATATTCGCATATTGACAAATGGATCATATTTTTATATCGACCCCGTCTTCCATTTGAATCAGTAGGAGCCAGAATCTACCAGCTCCTACTGGGAGATCCTAACCGATTTATTTTGGATGATTTCGGATTTTGGATTTATATGGAGGACGTGGGAGAGACAATAAAGTTTTATATCAAAAATTCAATTCAATTCAAATTTCGAGTTATCGGCGTCGAAGTAACATGAAAATTACGGCGGTTATAGAAAAACGATTTATCACATAAAAGTTGCATTTTTGTAGTATTTAACTCGTGCTTTAGTACTCTTACATTTAAAGCTTAAATTTTATCTTTTAATAAAAAAAACCGTAATTTTTCACCTTGAACAATGAATAACAAATTTTACGCAGAACGAGATATTAAAAAAACGTTTCCCTAGATTAATTCCCCAAATCCGAAATCGTCATAACTTGTTAAATAGTTGTATTTTCAGAATTCCTACCCTGTAAAATACTGATCAGAGAAACATTTCAAAAAAACTGTAGTTTTTCGATGAACAAAAGGTGAACGAGAAAAAGAAAAACCTCTGTAAGGAAAGTCAAAACGGAATTAGAGACCATTCATTGGCTCTCTCAAAAAGGACGACACTAAAAATACCAGTCAACTCACCTGACAAAAGCAGTACTAAAACCCCATTAAGGAGTCAGTTCCAGGCACTAACAAACAACTAACTAAATATAAGGCAAATGGCTCAGTTTGGGTTAGGAAAATCCCACAAATGATAAAATCAATTAAATTTCCATCCGACGCCAATCACTGCTGCTACATAAAGGTGGCTTCCCACGGCCTGTATTAGCACAGGCCGAACTCGCGCGGCAGACAAGCACAGGTACCGATCCAATTAGGGAAGTAGCGCAAGTTTTTGATCTTCCAAAATTTCGAGATATTTAATATTGAACAAACAACGTCCAGCTTTCACACATATGGCAGTTCCGATCATAACCAAGACTTTTCACTTATTCGTTCAGATGATTTGAATAGCGAAGAAAAAGCCTCCCTTAAAAAAGTCATCCTTCAATTTCCAGAAGTTTTACACAGGCGAAGCGAAAAACTATCTTGTACAAATACAGTTAAACATGAAATTAAGACCACAGACAATATTCCAGTTTATACTAAATATGATATTATTCCTAACTCTTCAAGCCCTTGGTTCAGTCTCGTCTGGGTCATTCCCAAAAAGGCTGACGCTTCTATGAAACAAAAATGGAGAATCGTTATAGACTATCGTACAACTAACGAGAGAACTATAACAGATCGTTACGTCATCCCCAACATTTCCGATATTCTCGATAAACTTGGCCACAGCCAATATTTTACTACACTGGATTTAGCCTCTGGCTTTCATCAAATAGCCATGCACCCAAACTTCCTTGAGAAATTTGCTTTCAGTGTCTGCTTTAGTTCCTCCGAATGCTCTTTGGCCTCAAAAAAGGCCCTGCAACCTTCCAAAGGTTCATAGACAACGTCCTCAAAGATCCCCAGAGTAAAATCTGTTTAGTACATACGAACAACATAATTATCTTTTCCACCTCCTTGCAAGAACATACTTCAAACTTAAAAGCGGGTTTCAAAAACTCAAGGAAAGCCACCTTAAAATCCAGCTTGATAAATGTGAGTTCCTTTGCAAAACTGTAGAATTTTTGAGTCATGTCATTACACCTGAAGGCGTATTTAATAATTACATCACTCGTGCCTTCATGCCCCGAAAGAAATTGGCACGTTGACTTTACCATAAAGACATAACATGATAATAGCGGACATTTGTATGTCACCTGATCATAGCTTCGGCTCTAATCGCCCTACTCCAGGACGTGAATTCTCGACTCCATACCAATACCATTTTTCATCAGGGTCTTTCCGAGGGACCACTGCCCATTTGCTTGGGGCCTTCCTTATCTGATTAGGAGCCCAGCCGTCTTCTCTAGCTTGGACCAGACAGAGAGTTTAGTGTAGCCTGGTTATCCCGACTGCTACCTTGCGTAGGTCTTCCAATTACCGAGAACAAAACACATCGTCAAGTCTGGTAGGATCAATTTCAATTAATAATAAATCAGCACAGCCAATATGTTTAGCTATGTTCTTGATTTCTAATGCTACTTAATTTTTCAAGTGAAAAGACTAAATATAATCTACCGAGAAGCACCTACTGGAAATATTACTTCCAGAGATACTTAGTTTTAGTTCGCTGAACTTATTTAATGATTTTAATAAGAGACAGTCAGTCCTCTGATATACTGTAAGTCTTTTACCGTTTCCTCTCTTGGTATTACCTAAATTTATATGGTACAATTAGGGCGGTGATGCCATTTATATTAAGTTAATTATATCTATCTGTAAAACCCATGGCAGAAATTTAATTTAACTTATTTAAACCTTTATTGAACTTTCGCCTTGATACCGGTCAATTGAGCTCAATTTTCCTTATTTGGCGCGGCTATATCTATTTGTATATGTTTTATTCAGTAAATCCCTTTTAGTCTAGTATTTTGGAGACATTTTAGAAGTCTTCTATATTCCAGCTGCCAAGGGAATAAGCTAGGCATAGTTTAATGGATATTTATTCCCAAATTTTAACATATAAATTGTTACATATTTAAGCAATAGTAACTGGGTTATATTAATATGTTCTTTTAAAAATAGCCCCTCTCTTTAATTGGCATCAAGCTAGTTTATTGAGATTTTTAAACAGTAATTAGAAATGTTAATTTATTAATTAAAAACTTGCTAAAGTACTATAACTAATGCTATTTTTTGATTTGAGGTTTAATCGCAGTGAGTACCAGGCATAAATAGGTTAATTGGTACTTGGTTGTTGTAATTTCTAGTGCCAAAGGGGCAACATCAAACTTAATTAACATAGCAATTAATATAATTGTAATTCGAACATTAATTACCACTTGTGGCATATATAGGTCAGCTTAACTGATGTTCCATACATTTTTTTAACATAATATTAACCATCAGTAGTCAGAAAATCGTCTAAATTGTAAAAAAAGTTGATTGTTCTACCCAAGTAGTATTTTATTAATAAACTGGTGGTTTGTATTACTGGTGTTTATTTCAGCAACTGTATTTAGACTATAATTCAATCTCATTCCATTTTCTTACTCTTTTTCAGAGGGCATTTTTTCTAAATTTTATTATCCGATTTTCAGACAGATAGAATTTCTAGTAAATTTCGTACAGTAAAAATGTAATGGCGCCCGTTCGAACTGCCATAAACTTTAACCCACCCCTTTAAAAAGAATAAAATCACAAACGACTGAGTGAGCTAGGCATATGAACCAGCTGAACGCGCAACACGCGAATAAGGTTGGTTACACTATTTACCCAAATCCATTCTTTCCTGGAGATGTAATAACAATATTTTGAAGAACCCGAATTTTCTGCGTTGGTTCTAGTGGTGCAAAAGGCATGTAGGAATAAGACATTAACGTCCGTTCCAGAACTTTGCAAATTTTATGCAAATTTAATATTAAGAAAAACTCGATAATAAAAGTTATTTAACAAATTTCAAAAGTGGGTTGCAAGTGATAAATTTATCATGTAATATTGAACAATACGCTGAAGTATATTTTTCTAAATGTTTGTTTATTTCAAATTCTACTGTCATTACAGCAGGCCCAGCATGTAATGATTCCTTTGATGCAAGCAATTTATATAAGCAATAGGAGCCATTGACTTAAAATCTCTTAGATTAAATAGAGTTTCTTCATGTTTTGCATAGTAAGAATATCGAGATGTGGTATATAACGCAGCATATTTATTATTGCTTATGTCCAAGAGAAGATCATTATAGGTATATCTTTCAGAATTCATGAAAACATTAATATTTCTCAAGTTTAGATCATTAAATTAACTCATATTTGTTGTTTTAAAATCTCTCTTTTCTGTTATATGTGTCCCTTAGTGTTTTCCATCGCTTTCGGTCTTCGGATTCTCTTGATGTCATCGGTCCATCTTGTTGGTAGTCTGCCTCTGGTACTATAAGCTTCGTGCCTAGATCTTCACTCCAGAATACGTCTTGATCGTCTTCTATCCGTGGTTCGTGCCGATTCGACATTAAACTGCCTACTTTTTCTATGACATCAATCACACCTGTTCTATGCCGTATAGTTACATTAGTTCCTCAGAGACAGACCCAGTATTAACCGCATACTTTTCGGCACTTTCATTTTTGATGTCGATGCTTTCATGATGGTATCGATGTTTTTTTCAATTTTCGTATCGATATCGATACTCTAGTGGTGACGTGGCATCCCTAAGAGAACCTCAAAATGACACAAAGCTTACATTTATGTCTAGAGACAGCCCCGCAACTTTGAGTTGTCAACTGTGTTTATGTACTTCGCGATACAACCAGTCGTCTGTATGTGCTCTGGTGGTCTAGAGGTCTGCATGGTTGGCCTTCACTTCGACGACTCGAGTTCAAACCCCGTCGGTTTTTTAAGGATATATTTCTAAACAGTTTTTTTTCTTGATTTTGGGTATGTCTTGGGTTAGATTGAGTTAGCACCTGGTTAGTTTCCTTTTCATGAGCGAGCGGAGCGAGCGGAGGGCCATGCGAAAAGTGAATTTAGGCAACCCACATTACTCTGCTCAGAGTTGCGGGGCTGTCCCTAGATTCTTATAAAGCTTACAAGCTATTACATTATTCTTGCCATCCTATCAAAGCCAAATTCAAAAATTGCCAACGTGCAGGAGCTTTTTATTGCTTTGCTATTCTGGAAGTTTTAATTGCATTTCTAATCATTTTCATTTTTAGATTTTTGGTTTTTGAAAACGGGGGACGATTTGTTCCTGGAAACGTCAAATATTTGATTTTTTTTTGGTTTTTTCTGTTTCCTAAAGGTCACTTAGTTAAAACGTGTGCAAATTCCATCCTGGGGTCAAGATTTTATTAAAACTATTTTGTTGCTACATCAAAGCTATTGCTCTTCAGCATATATGCGCTAATTTTTTTGCGAAAATGCAGCAATGCGCCGATAAAAATATTTGTTAGTACACCAAGCCCTTTTAAGCACTCATCCCTTGACAAGCTTTCACAATTTCACATTTTAATGATCTAAATCATATTTTATTTATCAATGAATGCGATAAACTTCCAGGAATCTAAACTTTACCAACAGGAAATGCAAGTCTCTCTATTCCTGAAAACGCGTTTATTAAAATGTGCGATAATTTTAGAGATAGTCTCTGCTTTTATACGACATAACATAACCCAGTTCCAATCTGTGCTGCCACAGAAAATTTAACTGGAACGTTTTGCATGGAAATATATGAGGACTTTGTCCAGAGAAATTCGTGGTGAAATATTTTAAATTCTGCTTTCATTACATCTAATTCTGATTCCAGGTAACCTTTATAAAGAAATGATAAACTGAAGCATTTTCAGAGAAATAATATTTTTGTAAAAAAGTGGCTAGTATAAAATAAATGTTATGGACTTAATTTTCTAGTTGCAGATTAGAGTATGTTATTCTTTGGTTGAATAAATGCAACTAAATTTCCAAGCTAATTCCAGAATCGAGTACCAAGTTTAAAAACCAAAACACCAAACATAAATTGCAAAAGAGAGTGGTAGGAACTGATGATGAAAAATTATTCTATTCTCAATACATATTAAGCCACTTTTGCCAATGAACAAAATGAGCCTTGGATTGACAAAATAAATGTTCTCCAATTGTATATAAGGCATCATGAAGCCAAGCGCACTGTTTTTACAATCAGCATTCAGATTTGACCAATTAGAGCAATTAGAAACGTACTGGCAAAATAACAATTTGTACTAAATACGATACCCGATAGTACCATTGTTAACCATACTACTAAGTGGTACTAGTTTGTTTCATTAAATTGTATTATTAAATTTAGTCTCAATGCTACAAATAACGTAATTCTTAATTTAACAAATATACAAACCCTAAATTTGTATTCGTTGAGATATTTAACTAACGTCTATAGGTGACCCTTGGGAAGAACTTGTTCCATTTAGACGAATATTTTTTGCCATTCTCTCGTAAAGTTTTTTTTTGGAAAGTAAACGAGAATAAAAAATTAAAATAGCTCCCTTGAGAGTCAAGCAGTATATAAAGGTAATCAACTTGGAAAACGAAAGGTCCTTGCCCTTCTGATGCCGCTTTATTCGTTTGGGGCACAATTTGGACAGCTGCTATTTATTTTACATGAGAGTACACACTGTTTTTCCCGCACCACCTTTATGCTTGCTGATGGATCGTGTTTTTAACTTTTGGTCTGGAACCATAAATCTCTGAAAGAGTTGCCCGGCTTTTCAGGGAATTATTGCGTCTTTTCCTTTACTGCATATCAATTACTCAAAAGGGTCCTTCTTTAACTGAAAAAAGGCTAAGTACTTTATGTTTAATAGGAGAGTTTCTGCATGAAAGTGCTTTACTCTTGCCATATGATTACGTATTTTTAGCAGTATGAGACTTAAATGAATAATTTCCTAAATTTTAAAATGTTATAATAGTATATTGCAGATTAACTGGTTTTTGGAAGACTCGTTATTAAATTTATTTTTTAAGTTTTCACCTACATTTGAGCCATTGACAAAAAAGGCAAATATTCTGGGTTAACAACGCCCTGTATAATTGCTGTAAGTTGCTGTACATTTCTTGGAATGCTCGCGTAAGTGGTAATTTTAACCGGTGTTGCGCGTAAAACCCTTTTAAATGAGTTAACAATATAAAATAAATAAGATGTTACCCACCCTTAACGATGCGGCCAGCGCAACATGTGCTCCGACTTGCTCGTCGGCGTGGGAGTGGGTCAATTATTTACTTTGACCAGGGCGCCACCAGTTTGAAATAACTAAATCGGCAGACCAAAACTAGAAGATCCTCGTCTTAAGAATCCTTAAGGGCGACTCAAAATCAAACAACTATCAACTATACTTGTTTGGTTGAGGTATCTCAGAGCAAATAAATGACGGTAACTTTCATGCAGGTTTACGTTTATTGAGCGATTGTTAGGTTGGACGTTAACGTGTTTTCGTATTTCTTTCAATGCCAGAATGATATAAATATAAAAAAATGTAAATGAGCTCATTTTAAAACAAGTAATAACCTATATGCTCATAGATATAGAACTAGACTAGTTGTGTATACATACAGAGTGTAATTTGAATTATAATGGAAGTGAAATAGATAAAAAATTATCGAACAACTGTTAGGCACGTTTAGCTATAACGGAAGTAACAATGTAATATACCAAATGACTGCGAAATATTAAAGTCAATTTCAACCAATTCACAGTCAAATGATTTACTACAGCAACCTGTTACCTATGTCAATTCCTCTAGCCCGAAATAAGATTATCCCCGTAAGGTCGAATTAAAAATTCTTAAACTTTTTATCAGGCTTACGCACTTCCGCCTCTTTGGAGAGTTTACTAAGAAAGAGAACGAGGTCAAGTGCAGATCGTCCACCTCAAACGCCAAATTCAATGTAAAAGGGCCAGAAAGGCCCGATTTACATTCTCCTGTGACACACGTAAAATACCACCAGATGGTTGCCACCAAATTTAATAACATCTTCAATATGCAATAAAACGTACCTAAAGCTGTATGATATTATGTATGGCTGGCAGGACAAAGAAAACCAACGATAAAACCATTATCCACAATGACCAAGAAACAGCAACTACTTCATTCCGGCCAGCGGCCATTTTAAACTCCCGACATTAAAAACGCCAAACGCATGAATCCGCGGAGCAATGATTCAGGCCTTAACGCACCTTTAGCCCAGAACCTGCGTCTCTGTTGTAACCCCTGCGAAATTACACGAAAAATTTAGTTAACACAACGCAACCATAAATCATCTTGCCTGCGTACATCAAGCGAAAGCTCAATTAAGTCGTTTAACATCAAACTGATGGTAGCGTATCAATAAGTTAAGTTGCTTCTTGTTGGCTTGGTCCGCAAGCACCTCAAAATCGCACTCGCAGGACGATCGCTAGAGAAACATGTACATCTGGCATCTTTCCCAGAGTATCCCTCAATAGGCAACCAACAACTATTTTCCCCCGTTATTGTATCATGAATTATTGTCAAGTCAGCTGTGGCTATTTTATCTGATGTTGGAAGGTTATATCAGAAATAAAATTGACTGAATTTTTAACTTTTCGTATTAAATAATTGAAACAAATCCAGGAAAATAGTCGACAAATTCCGAAACCAATATTTCTGACATCCATGGGACTGTTTTAATGTATATTATCACCGAGAAGGCGTTTATTCGAGAAGGTAAGATAATTATTGAATGTTTTGATATGCACTGCTATAAACACCTAAAACTTTGAAGGTTTCCCTCGAACGATGGCCAGAATACAGTACGATTTATTGATTGATTATGTGCTAAGCCACTGAAAATATTCATAAAGCCCGATCGATCCTATCAAACAGTCCGAGAAAATCAAGTTACGTATACGACTACCGAACTCTCAATTTTCCCTGAAACAGCTCGATAAAAGGCTAGGGTCATACCTGCGACAACCATGCAGGTATCTAAACGAATAAGTAGTATTTTATTTAGCTTGGCGTTAGCATAATAGATGTAGGATTAAAGGTGAACCCACAATCGATTTAATTTTTTTAAGTTGATAAATACTGATCTGGGATGGAAACCATTATCCATGTAATTCAAGTGATTAATCATGCAAAATAATTTAAAAATCTCGAGAATTACCCGAAATCGATTTAATTTTTGTATGTGCTTGTTTCTGTGCTACTTGCTGAGTCGTGGCTTGTAGATGGCTCTCCCTGGAACATGCAATACAAGTTACCATCTTCGGTTTGTCTATGAATACGCAGTACATAATTGGTTGCGTATCGATTTGCCTCATCTCTATTCGGGAGTGGCTGTGGCGTTCCTCGTGTCGTCGATTGGTTTTTCTTTCTTTTAGGTATTTCCATGGTCCAAATATAGAGTAGTTTATAAATATTATAACTACCGTGGATGTGGTGATGAATAATGCGTCATGACTTTGTCTGATCTGGTCGGATTGTGTTGAAGCTGGCTGAAGAACTGATAATTGGTTTGGAAGTTGCCTGTGGAATATAATGTTGGCAAGTAACAATGATATTATTATATTCCAAATGAGCATTGTACTGTGATGTCCTATTTGCCAATGATGTAATTGTTTAATTTTCCGGGCAATGCTTTGTAAGGTTTCTTTACTGCAGGTTAGATTTAAACGACGAATTGTAAGCGTCCAGTTATGGTTTTTATATGAAATTTAGTATATCTGGGTATAGAAAGAGAAGTAGTTAGAAACGATTTTAGTTTTGGCCATGCTGCGGGTAAAACGTGTATTACTACCAGTGGCCTGCTGTCAGTTTTACACGAGAACCTTTGCGGAATTACTGTACTCTGTCATTTGTTCTTGAAAAATTATGAATTATATTAGTTTAGTGGGTTGACCGGCGTAGACTAGCACCTTCATCATCATCATAGTCACAATGTCTTGCCAGACATGTTGTGAACTCATAAAATGCAATAGGTCAGAACTGGAGGATTGCGGACGCGAAGATTGTCAATGCTGTATTTCGCCATCATTCGCGATTATTTGTCAGTTCGGTTGCTCTTGTGACACTAATATCTAGCAATTATTTTGTCGCATCCACCTAACGCGTAGGAGAACGGCCACGTCGCCTTCCGTTCGAAGGCCCTGGACAACAAGTTTTTCCATATTATCACTTCTATGAATATGACCGAAAAACGACAGGATGCGCTTCGAAACAATGGAGGATAGTCGCTTTGGATTTCCAAGTTCGCGTAATATAGAAACATTAGTTCGGTGGGCTGTATAAGGGGCTCATAGCATTCTTCTCCAGGTCCACATTTCAAATGCGTGTATGCGGTGGCGATCTGCCTTTCTAACGGTCCAAGTTTCAGAGCCATACAAAAATATTGAAAATACAAGAGACCGGATCAGCGATATTTTGGTGGCTTTGGTGATATTATTGTCACGCCATATTTTAGTCAATTTTGTCATGGCTGACCGTGCTTGTTGAATGCGCCGACGAATTTCAAATTTTAACCACCTGAATTGTCGATCAAACAACCGAGGCATACAAAACTTTGGACTACCTGACAACGACCTACTGATGTGATATCTGGATGAATGTTATGTTTCCTATCTACGATCATGACTTTGGTCTTGTTGTAGTTGATACTGAGACCACACGCTGCACTATATTGTTCTAAGATGTTAAGTAAATTTATTAATTCATCCTAAGAAGCAGCAATAAGAGTAGTATCGTCGGCAAACCTTAAATTAGATATCTTGATTCCACCAATAGTTACACCACTATCCCAACGTCTAGTACCTGTCTCATTACAAACTCGGAATAGATGTTAAACAACATCGGCGATAAAACACAACCATGACGAACTGCTTTCTTTGTTGTAGTTTCACCAGACATGTTACTGTCAATTCTTACTCGAGCTGTGTTGAACTCATAGAGCTGTTGTATAAGAAATATCAGGTGGTCAGTAACTCCCATGGAGAGAAGAATTTTTCATAGTCTAGGCCACTTTACGTTGTCAAAGGCCTTAGAGTAGTCCACAAAGCAGATATAGACTGAGAAGTAATTCTCCCTAGCTTTCTCAACAATTTGTCTCAAGTTCAAGATCCGTTCTCGTCTACCACCTCCCTTTACGAATCCTGCTTTCTCTGGAGATATTGCCAGCTAATAAAACCCTCTAAACGAGATTGCAGAATGTATAACTTAACCTTGCTTGAATGGGAGATCAATGAGAATAGACGATAATTGTCTGGATTTTTCTGAGATCCTTTTTTATGTCGCGGAACTAAGATTGAAGTGCTCCAGACACCGGAGGACCAAATTTTTTGACAAATACGATGTAAAAAATGTAGGCTGTCATCATCTAAGCACTTCAGGGTGTCGGCGAAAAGCGATCAATGCCTGTACCTTTACCGATTTTTAGTTTCCTAACGGCCCGTCCAACTTCCGAAAAAATATATCCGGCTCACGCGCGTAATTTAAAAAAGAGCTTGAATGTGAACATCGGAATAGAGGTTTTCTCAATATATGCGCCACACCTCAATAATCTCGTCCAAGCTTGTGATGAGATGTCCATCGGTGTTCTCAACTGACCAAGTTTTGGGCTTAAAGTCCCGATTGAGACATTTTATCTTTAGGAACATCTCTCTTGGATGGCTTGTGTTGGCGTGGGCTTGTATTTCCCTGCAGAGTTCTTGAAGAGAGGATTTCTTATCTTGGCGGTAGAGGCGGATTTCACGTGTTAATTGTCTATACCGGTCTTGCTTTGCGTCAGAATCCAGACCTGAGATCGTAAGCTCTCTACGTTCTTCAATGATGGATAATATATGAGTGGTAATCCGTGGCTGTTTAGGTTGTGTGCTGCGTTTTGGTTGAGTTGTTTGGGCAGCTTGTGTAAGAATATTCTTAAATGTTAACTACATATTATTGGAAAAAGATTCATCCGTCATCGAGGCACTCTGAAAAATCTGAGAACATTTTGACCTAAAAGAGTCAGGGTCAACGATTTCCGTTGAAAATTTCTGCTTAGAACGACCTTCAGCTTAAGCTGGAGTTCACAAAGAATGAGTTGATGGTCCGAGCCACAATCGGAACCTGGTAGAGTTTTATAAAGACTGATAGATGATTTCCACCTTCTTCTAACCAAAACGTAATCGATTTGATTGCGATATCGCCCATCTGGTGAGACCCAAGTATACAAAAGTCGTGGGTGTTGTGAAAAAAGGGAGTTGGCAATTGAGAAGTTGTTGTCAATACAAAATTAAAGCAGACGTTGGCCCCTTTCGTTTCTGGCACCAAGACCGAATTTACCAATATGTGTCTTAAGATGTTCATCTTCTACTGTTTGACCAACTTTAGCGTTAAAATCGCCAAGGACAAGAACTATCTCGCGATTTGATAAGGTGCGAGTGTAGATTCAAGATCGTTGTAAAATGATTCCACTGTGTCATCATCCTAAGTAGAAGTAGGTGCATATACTTGCACAATATTGATCGGTATACGTGTCGCATTGATGCGTAACGTGATTATCCTTTCACTGACACACTTGTAACCGAGAATAGTCCTTACGGGAGCTCACTCAAAAACCAACACCATTGATGCTTTCGTTAGAATTACCCGAAAAGCAAATAAAATTGTCATTGCTGGAAGTGATGTGTCCCGAACCCCTATAATGAGTCTCAGACAGACCAGCGACTGCAATATTACTTGTAAGCTCCTTTTCAAGAATATTGAGCTTACCGGTCGCTTTAAGACCTCTGACGTTCCATGCTGCCAGGCGATATTTGCGGCGAGTCTTGAAAGTGTCATCAGTAGTGAATTTCGCACCAAAAGCCTAAAGCTGGATTTATAGTTTCCGTAAAGTAAGAAGTAAGAAGTAACGATAAGCAGTAAGAAAAATAAACAAATGGCGAGTAACGTTGATATTCACAGTTCGTCAGTAAGCAGTAAGCTATAAGCAGTAAGAAGTAAGAAATGGTTCAATTCCATTTCTTACGGCTTACGTTATCGATTCGGCCGACTTCGGCTTCCCTCGGGCGATAGTGCACAGGCGTAATACGATATTTAACCTGAACGCATGCTCGTCGGCTGCCGGCATTTTTAATTTTTGATTGTTTACATTTCATTTCTGTGTATTTTTTTACTAACAGAATACGAAAAAGACCATATTTTAATAAACATTATTCATTACATTAAAGGATTATATAGATACTAATAAAAGAAGCAACGCTTGGGACTCTTGTGAGGCAATTGCTTCTGCAATGTGTTCCACTGGTATGTATAGGTATGTAGGTAGGTAGAATGTTAATAATTATTAAAGTTTTCTAAATTTATGGCATTTCATAATTGAAGAGATTCAAAAAATGTGGAGGGAATAATAGCGGAAGAACATAATATTTACCATAAACCTGAATTTGGCAAATGACAAAAATAAGCAACAAATTCTTACGGAAACTATGAATCAAACGATTGTTACTGCTTACGTTTTACTTCTTATCGATTACGGCTTACTGCTTACTTCTTAATTTACGGAAACTATAAATCCAGCTTTATGGTCGCAACTCTTGTGCCCGGTCACCAAATTTCACACTAACCTCCCCGGATGAGGAACAGCGCCGATTGCCTGTACTCATTTCAAGAGTTTCTCTTGAGATATCAATGCAGATCTTTAATGCAGTCTCTCCCATTTGCTTTCTGCATCCTCATACCGTTGACCAGATATCGGTTCATCCGCCTTTAGGGACGACTTCTCATCCATAGGACACGAGAGTGCCCTGACTCTTGTTAACTCATCCACCCGAAGCTGTTGGTTGGCAAGAGGGTACTGCTTATACCGAGAGTTTTCGGTACCTTTTAGTCGCCTTTTACGACACTGTGCGAATAATTAAAAGGGCGTGATTAGAATTTTTATGTTATAATTTATTTGGTTTTGACGTAGATCGGCATGCCTTCATCATAGTGGCACGCCTTAAAACACAGCGAGAAGACTTAACAAATTAATGTCACACTAAAAGAACCAATAATGATAGTCACATGTCTTGAATTTGAAGGTTTAGTAACTGATTTAGAACTCTTTGGTCACTGTTTTATAATATAGTTGTTTAAGAGTTGTCTTGTGTCTTATTTGCGGTCAGCTTTGACTTAATTCCACTGAGAGCTTACACTACACTCTAACTACTTAACAGATCCTACTTTGAAGCTATATTTCCTTAACTTTGACAAATTTATAGTAGTTTCGACTTTTACTACTTCAGGTGTAAAGGCCGAGTTTGCGCACATGTGTTCTGCGAAACTCGGGATTTGCTAGGAAATATGGTTGCAGGTTAGGACCTTGGGCACTGTAAGTATTTACATAATCAAATGTGCCGATCACTGCACGTTTAAGGTTCATAATCGCTTAAATTAAAAAGAGACTGCTTTCACTTTCTAGTTTCAGTTTTTGATAGTTTATCCAAGGCTACTTCTAGTTTTCGGTCAATGGTCAATCTTAGCCAAATCGTTTAAGTTTTACATGGAGCTGTGAAAAGGTTACTTTTCAAATGTCATAATACGAGAAATTGAAGTATTCAAATAAAAAAAATAATAGAACAACAACGTTGGCACATGCCTCAATTTTAATATATAATTAAGAATAAAATATGACAAAATTAAAATCAGATTCAACATGTCTCTGCACTATTTACGGAGCGACTCCGTTTCGTCTCAGTATTTCCAAATTGTTTTATTGCACTCTATAAATAAATCTGTTCTAGGTATTTCCCTTTTTTTTATTGCACTGTATAAATAAATCCGTTCTAGATATTTCCCAAGTATAAAAGTTCCGACTGGGTTACCGAAAACAAATCCGTAACTTATTGAGGGTCATTCGGGAATCCAATAACTTACGAATATGCCATAGAACTGCTGACGTGGCAGTGCCATTGCCGTGCTTATATATACCTATAAGATTTTACATAGGATTTTGATATTGTGGTTTAATTAATATAAGCTCTCTGGTGTAAGTGCAGTCTAGTTTCGGCACTCTGCTATCACCATCAATACATCCAAAACTAACCTATTCCCCGAAAGCTCCGAAGCAGTGCTGAAGCTCCTATTACGAAGCCGCCACTGCTTTTGCCTTTTACGTGCTCCCGAAATAGACATAATGTACCCTCGTACTGTTTGGCCGTCGATTATTTCGAAAACACTTTCCCGTGTTAAAATGATTGCCTCGTTCTGATAACACCGGAGGATAAAGAAGGGACGTGGCTAAAATTTATCTGTTACATGCTTTTCAGTCGGTAAATAACCGATTGTTTACCACGCCTTTAGGGTGAAAACAAAGTAATAAAATTATCCAGCACCAGACTTTTTGCTCAGGTGTTATTAATGAAAAAATTATTGAAGCTACTGATATAATAGCCGGGACACAATGTTTTGTACATCACTATTCAGGTGATATTTCTATTGACACGTCTAGGAATACAAAAGTTGAGCCATATTAGTACAGTTCTATACAGAGACCAATTCATGTGTGATAATATTGATAATACAATGACTATAGGTGAAAATCTCCGTCAGATATACCAAATCACACTGTATGTAATCAAATCGACTAAAATGTGATTAAAGACAGCTATAGGAATGTTACCAAATACCTCCTGGACCATATCCTGATACATTATTACTCTCACGTGGTGGCATATACCCAATTTTTTTTTTAATTTTAAAAACTTTCAAACCATGAAATTTGGAAATGTTTCTTTGCCTGAAGTGGTTGAATATATAGAAAAAAGTCGAAGCCAAAAAATATCCAGAAATCGAACAAGTACATTTGGAAACAATTCACGGAGTTTTGTCGCGAAAAAAAACACCACTTCAAATTTATTGACTCCAGAGGAAGAACTATCGAAAATACTAAGGTACAACATGCTCAAAACAAATAGGAGAAAATGTAAAGAAAGTGCCATTAAGGTTCTATGGAATAAGACCGCTAAAATGCTACAAGACCTTTACTTTAAGCAGCAAGAGGCTCGAAGTGCCCAGTGCCCGAAAGGTGAGCTCTACAGCTTTTACAAGAGCGGAAATCGATAAAATTACTTCAAATTCCAACTAAAACACTCTTGATGGGCTTAAAAACGTTTTTCTTTTTTGCTGCATCTGAATTGGCATGGCGAGGAAACGAAGATGCTTTTTGCCACGTAGAATTTTTCATATAGGAAACACACAATGACGGGTCGCTTACTAATTGCATGGAGTTTAATCCTATGTTTACCAAAACTGCGCAAAGAGGCACCAATCGAATATTAGGAAGCAAGTGGCTGCTAAAAATGTGTTACATCATGATTTCCGTCCAGTGCGACTTTTTTTAAAGTTGATGTCTAAAAGGGGCATCACCATTCAAACAAATATACTATTTTGGCTTGTGGTTGCTAGCGCTTAATCTGCTTGTTACAAATACAGTCCAATTGGAGTTAATGGGAGCAAAAAACACCGGGGATACAACAACAAAAAAATTACAAATCATTTTCATAGAGCTTCAGCTGTGAGCACACTTACTAATTCTGCTGCAAATCTTCAAAAGGTTACTAAAATATCCGGACATAGCTCTATAAACTCCGTGACGCCGGACCTCAAGCTTAGCGAACAAGACCATTCCAAAATTATATCAAACATGAGAGCACAGCAGCATGGAGCATCAATATCTGACAACCCCCAACGTAAAACAAATATTCCCTGCAATTCTGTAAAAAGTCGAACTGGAGTCAACAATTACAAATTTTAGAACAATAGTTGTAGCTTTGTTATTAATAATAATAGAAATTAATAAAGTATTTATGGTTTAGTTCGTTGTATAATCATTTGACTAGCACTCGATGTTTCGGCAATACCTAATACTTTTACCTTCGGAGTCGTGGCGTTCTTGGGAAACGCGTTTCGTGATCGATAAAATTACTATCCGGTAGTACCAAAACCTTTTGTGGTATTACATACGATAATGGCACCAAAACAATATAGAGGGCTATATATGGAAAAGTTGAAAGATAGAAGAGGGAATGGGGAATATAGCAGATCACTTGAAGAAAAGGTGGAATAAACAGATACATCATTAGAGGTGCACATTAAAACATATGGAGAGGTTGCAAAGCAGTTAGAACAAGAAAAATGAAAAGGAAAAAGTAAAACCGCACAACGAGGATTTGGTAGATAACAACGCACTGAATAAAGAAATACGGAGAGAGGAAGCTGGATGCTTAGGAACGTGACCGAAATTCTCAGAGGCAACGAGTGTCCTAAATAATTACACCGTTTTGCGATAAAAAAATTAAACGGACGATAAGAAATAAAAACCACGGTTATAAAAAAAAAAACAGAAAATATAAAGGGCAATCGAAAGAGCCCAGATAAAATCCCAGGAAATTGTACCCAAATAATTTTACAATTATTAAATGCGTAAAATTTAATAGTTGATCAGCTTTGGTAACCTCTACTTTTATAATCTTACCCAGTAAACTAAATCATGACCAATACAAAATTACAGTTGGTCCGCTATTAGGTACTTCCGACCACAAACTTATTACAACGGTTTTTGAATTGCAACTTCTACAGAAGGACCCACCACTGCCTCGCAAAATCTGGCATTACAATTCAGAAACTGGGACGATCTTGGCTCGGCCTCTGCTTTGGTACTGACGCCCCGCCAGTCTACTGCGAAGAGATTACGCAAGTAATCTTCTCAGGAATGGAAGCATACATCCGAAATTCCATCAAGTTACTGTCAAAAGGAAAGCCCTGGTTCGACAGAACATGCGAAAGAGCTGTAGCTAAGAAACAGCAACCCTACAAGTACTGGCAGCAAAATCTGACCGCTGAAAATCGCAAATATTTTGTCGAAACGAGAAACGAATGCAAACGTGTGATCGACGAAACTAAGGACAAACACAATCAAAGGATCGGGAATAAACTTTTCCAATCCCCCAGTGGCTCCAGGAATTTCTGATCGGTAGCAAAGGCAGTAAGTAACAACTTTACAAAAACGTCTCTCCCACCTTTGACAGACGAATGTGGCAGCACGGCGACTACAGCCAAGTAAAAAAGCAAACATGCTCGCCAAAATGTTTTCATCGCACTCTACCTTAGACGTCCCCCAAGGCAAGGCTTTCCCCACCATATCGAACATCAACACTACCAAGGCAGATGTCATATTTCATCACCGTGATATTCGTAAAAACGTTAAAGAACTAGATACGCAAAAGGCATCAGGACCGGACGGAATACCTGCTATCGTGTTAAAGAACTGTGCCAACGAACTAACACCAGTTTTTTCCCAGACTTTGCAACACCCCGATTTGGCCAGTGTAAAATATTTTTAAATTTCATTTTATATGCTGCATTTAGCAAAAAAAAATTCTTTATTTTGCGGTAAGAATTATTGAAAAGAGGTCAATACTTTATTGATTCGATTTGCTGTCAATAAGCTTAAGGTTGCCGCATTTATTAATGTAAATTAATTTTATTCTAAATATAGGTTAACGATATATTTGTATTAGCTTTTATAACACTGTTGTGGCCTAGAGTAGCTATTTAGATCAGCTTTTTCTCTTATGTAGCCCTCAGGCACTTTGTGACTATATTTATTTTACTTGATAAGCAAACCACAGATCGCTTAGGTTTGATCAAATCACTAAAATAGGATATTATGTTGCTTAGTTTATATTACATTACCGTAAAACGGCCAGCAAACCGTTCTATATTTTTAAGAATTGTGTTAATAAAACCTGCTTTTAAGCTTCATTAGATCCGTCAAATTAATATTTTATTTTCGGTTTAAATATTTCATAACTTTTGACAACTTCTGATAAAACTTTTTCGGACCTCTGGCTCTGGCTGGTTTCAGATATTTATATTTATCTTTCCACGCGGCCTGCTGCAATTTTAGCAATATTCGGTTGGTACTGTTGGTGGCATTGGGTAGTAGAAATGGGCTATTTCCCATAATTGCTGCTGTCGATTTAGATTTTTAACAGTTAAATCATTTTGTTGGGGAATATTCCTTCCTTGATCAATTTAATTTCAGCTCATTAATTGTCGCCTCCGCCGTCGTTTTACAACCATAATAAACGAGAACTAAGCCTTTTATTATCTTAGAATTATTCCTAGTATCGAATCGCATGGCATTTTTCAGCTCTATCAGTTCTTGCTGCTGCTAATCTCGTGGAAGTGGGAAGGCAAATTGACTGAACCGATGATCTTGTTCTTCTAGAAATACCCTTTGGTGAAAGAGGAAGGTTTTTAGTGCAGTCATTGTGATTCAGCATTTAGTATTGTATTTTATACTACCCTTTGGGTATATTGTGTTGGGTCTAGTTTGTGTTTTGACACGACCGATTTATCGGGATTTAAATACTGCACTAGAGGCTTTCCAAGCTCCGTTTACGAGATCGGGACCGTTGATCCTTTAGCCACCCTCCGTCAAAAGCGAGGGTCCTATCTCCGGGCTAGTCCTATATCTGGGCTACACTACAGCCAATCCTATCCCCGGGCCAATTTTATCGCCGAGTCCTCTGCTAGTTCTACCCTCGGGACCAGTGCCATAGCAGTACCTACAGGTGCCCGGCGCCTCCACCAGAGCTTGACGACAGAATGTAACGGGGTACACAAGCCGTAGCTTATTTATTCATTTATTTTGCTGGCCGATTGATAATATCTAAATATAAATTTAGTCTTGTCCGCCAAGCTTTAAGATAGCTGAAGTTTATTTAATCATTTATTTTTCTGACCGATTGATATAATCGCTCTTATTCTTTTAATATAAATCAAGCATTGACCGCCAAGCTCTAAGATAGCTCTCATTAATTTTATTCTTCATTTATTAATTTGTTTATCTGGTCGATTGATATAACTATTGTGGTCATTTATCAATACATATTATTATCGGTACATTTATAATTGGTGCAGCTACCAGCGCACGCATACGTATATGTAATAAGCTTAGGTAAATCAAAGTGATCACTTCGGATTTTAGTGTTTAAAGCGTTTACTTGTAAGGCATACAGTACCTAGTTAACAACATAATTACTCTCCGTACAATCCTCATATTGTACCATTATTATTACTTACTTAATAGTCTTTGACATTCCTTCGCCTGTTAGATACAGCAATTTCATAAATATTCTCTAATACATAATACATATTTATTTATTTATTTATTTATTTATCTAAAATATTCTTATTAATAAAAATCCTAGTCGCCTTTAAACTGCCAAAAAATTCTCACTGTAGTATTGCTGCTGTGTTCTAAAAAAAAACTAGTAGCAAATAGATTGTTCCTTAAATTTTAGATTGTATTTTCTTGTTAAGTTAAGACTGAGTTCCTTTGTTTGATAATAAGCGTGCCCAGCAACCCCGTACAACACGGAGCTTTTCCAGTTTAGTTGGGAAGAACTGATGGCGCTCTGTGAATCCACTACCGGAGCCGGGCTTTGCAAAACTTTAATAGGAAAAACGTGTTGCAACTTTTCCTCTGTCTTACCGAAAAGAGATTTACTCATTTTCTTGGAGAATCGCTAGAGTGCAACCTGTTCCAACAAAAGGCAAGAAAACCACGCCCTCAAATTATCGCCCAATTGCCTTGATTCCAATATCCTCCAAAGTTATGAAACGTGTAGTCAGTCAGCAACTACTCAAGTACCTCGAGAACAACAGAATAATCAGCGATAATCAATACATGTTTCTCAAAGAGAGATCGGCAGGAGATCTATTGGCCTATGTCACTCATATATGGAGGAGGCCAATTGAGAACAACGGAGAGTCTTGAGCGATTGCGTTGGATATTTCGAAGGCATTCGACAGAGTTTGGCATGACGGATTGCTCAACAAACTCCCGCCTTTCGGACTGCCAGCCACTATCTGCAGCTGGCATGTCAGTTTCCCTAAGAACCGGTCTCTGCACGATGCAGTTGATTGACACATCTCAGACACATTCACCATATTAACGCGGGCGTGCCTCAGGGCGCAATACTTTCACCAACTCTGTTCCTCATCTATATTAATGACCTGCTGACCGAAAGGAATAAACCCGTTTACAGTTTTGCAGATAACAGTACTTAGATCAGAAAAACCTTTATCAGTGACTGAGACTTATCGCCGCAGACAGAGGCAGATTACAGCAATTAATCAAGACTTGGAGAAAGTTCAAACTTGGGGCGACAGAAATTTGGTCCAATTCGATGCAGCAAAGACCCAAGCAGTCACGTTTACCAATATGACCAATACGGCGGGCACTGACATCATTATGGCAGGATCGACCATTCCTTCATCCTCGTCAATCGGACCACTGGGTGTCTCAGTAAACAGCAATATGTCCTGGCATGATCACGTTGCCAACATCGCAAAATCAGCCTCCCAGAAGCTTGGTGCGCTATTTCGCAGCAAAAACTGTATACACCGCAGCAGTTGCTCTTGCTCTTCAAAGCTCAAATAAGACCGTGCCTAGAATATTGCTTACACATCTGGAATGCTGTACCAAAGCATACCTTAAAGCTGCTGGATTCCATTCAGAAGAGAGCGGTGCGTCTCGTCGGCGACCCGGAGTTGACCCGGAATCTGGATAGTCTGAATGGCCGAGATGTCTCTGTTTTACAGATACTTTCACGGCAGATGTTCCCAGGATTTGGCCCGCCTCATCCCGCCCCTGACAAAGCCTGTTAGACAGTCACGACAGATGGCAAGAGCGCACCAGTTCGTCATACAACTGGAAACACCTAGAACATCGCTTTACAAGAACTGCTATAAGAACTCCTTTGTCTGGCGTACTGCATCACTGTGGAACTCACTCCCAGGACATCTGTTTTTCCCCAATTACCACCTACAACTATTCAAGAACCATGTCAATCAACATCTTCGCACACACACCGCTCGTCGAACGAGCGCCATAGGATCTCCCCTTAGTGTGTGTGCCACTGCCATAAAAAAGTGCAGTGACCATTTACAAAAGAGTGGAAGGGGAATCGAAGAGACATGACTTGCATTCTCCAAAGATTTTGAGCGCTAAAAAGGCCATTTTTAGCATATAGGGTTTTAATTCACAGGTAGGAATCTAAGGACACGCAGATGATATTATGCTGATAAAGAGCAGTCTCGTCAACTTACAAACACGGTTCAATATAATATATAACAACAAATAGGAGACCAACAGTCGAAACACGTATTTATATGAGAGAAATACATTGTGGATAACAAGTAGAATAACGTATTCAGGAATTAAAGTGAAAGATTGCTGGGCTTACTCGTTAGAATTCAGGTGCCATATATAAACGGTCAGAGCAATATTTGCTGCTGAAGAGAGATTATTTAAATAATAAAAGCTCTGAATTTGATTTATTTCAGTCATGAGGTAATATGTTTTAAGGTCTACAGAATCTTATAACTGATAATGCAAGGGAACATTAGTTGGAAAATGTGGTCAGGAAGAATCCAAACATGGCTGAAGAACCTCAAGCAAAGATTTGAAGGTTAGTAACTATTTAGGTTCTACTACTGTTAATAAGATCATTATTACCAACATTGGCAGGGTGCCACACGATTAATTGTCTGATTTTTAGACAAGAAAAATGGACCTGAACCAAATCTGGAGCAATATAATACAAAATGGATGCAGGATTTCACATCTGGACAAAACAAGACATTTGTATATTTCCTTAATAATATTGTAGAGTTGAGACTGAGATCTTTGGAATATGCAATAAGCCTTTAATGAAGAACGTGTTCTCGTTATGGGGATCTGTGACAATATTCTGAATGTATCAAAATTCCACTCATGCCCCATTAACGTTGGGAACATTAAACGGGAAGGATGTAAGATGTTTTTGTAGCACCACATCGTAAAATAGCAAGGCAAAGTTTGCAAAATATACAACTGTATATTCCGTAAACTTTGGTCAAGGTAAGTCGTAGTTAATTACTACATTTTTATCAAAACAAAAGTTAAGCTTATTAAGAATATGGACACATTATTTTACTAAATCGTACTCTAGATTTGGAATCTAGACTATCTGGAGTAACTGCTTAAGACTTCCGACGTATAAATACCATCCATATAGTGAGAACAAGAAAGTGTTAAGCAGAGAATGGTTTCCTAGATATTTATCCAGGAATCCACCCATATCTCTAAAGATCCCAGAGGCTATACCATTAGTCACATCTAAAACCTTCAATATTCCACAAAATAAATCATTTTACAATTACTAATTAAAAAGGGTAACTTTTATCCAATTAAAATTTATAGTATTGATTGATAATACACTGATAACGGTAAAAAAACGAAAAATTGGCAGGGAGGATTAAGGAATGTCACCTCTTGAAGAAAAATCCATACCACAGCAGTAATTTGAATTAGATGAAAATTAATTGGGTCTTATATTTGATAAGGCATTCAGTCATATATGACTGATTACGTCTATTTCTTAAATAAATTAAACCATCTGTGCTGTATGGTGCATCCATATAGGTAGGTGTTAACAAAAATCTGCTTATTCTTGATGGTATGAACACATTGAGGCTCTGGAATTTGCGAAACAAAAAACATAATGTTTTCTATTTATTCATGGCATCAATTAATTATCACGTCTGGAATCTGAAATGTGGAAGTGGTGAGAGGATGGCCTTGAAAAGCCACGGCACTTAGGCCCCAGTGGATCCCTGTGCGTCCTCCCTAGGTCAAACAATCCTTCTAGGTCATCGTCCGCATAATGTTATAAAATAAGCTGCGACGTTGCCCGAGGAGGCTGTTCTGAGAAAAGCCATGGTTAGCCATCGTTCTCTCAAAATGGATTTCCTTAGTTCCGAAACAGCGTCCTCCTGTTCACAGCTTTTAATTAGGGATATCTCACATAATCTCATTGTGTAGAGAAGTTTCCAGTCAGAATCCCCTCCATGAGTCGTAGGCTCATCCTTGACATACCCAGGTATGTCTTTGCGAAGACTCATTATGGTAGCTTAGTAGCTTTCTGGCCAGTCGACAGTTAGTTGTTTCGTCCCATCTTGTCCCAAGTCACAATGGGTGATCTATTTTATCATATGTATCAACGTCGCGATAGGTAGGTTTGAAGGGCCTCCCATATTGTTTCTAGCCAATTTATCCGCTAATTTGTTACCTTTAACCCAGCACATAGAAATTCTGTTTTTGCGTGAGGCATCCTCCAGTGAATTGTGGCTTTCTAGTACTAACCTGGCTATTAGTTTATATATTTTCAGGTCCAGTAATGCTGTCCTTGTAGATTTTAATAATCTCGTCCTCAATATTTCTGTGAACAATCTCTTTTGCGCTATGGATATAGCAGCAAGTTCAGACTGAACTATGCTTGCGTGTCCCTCCATAGACCAGTTGAGTTCAATTCGAAAGCTTCGGTACTAAATTTCACAGCCTGCTCATTCCTGGGTTTTAAGCCATCCACAAAATGTTCACATTAATTATTATGACATAGTTGAAGGTTCATTCAATGACAAACTATTTCCCACAACCAAATTGCCATATTATTTTGAAAAGCCCACAGTAAAGTTGTCGCATTTGAAATAACTGTTTCTTCCTGGCTCAGTTACGTACAATACTCGGAGTATCATCAGACATGAATTATTTTCACAAATAAATAAGAAACTTTAGGTATTCAACAAGCCTCAAATAAATATGCTACGACTTCTGATTATGAAAATCTTAGTGCACTGGTGTCATAATTTAATTTGAAACTATTACAAGGGTATCAAGTAAGGGAGGCACACTTTATAGCCAACCCCTCATTACCATTAGTTTTAATACATTGGCATTGGGCTAATCTTTCCGTGCAAAATGGGATTATTAGAATGGTATGGGTTAAAATAATAAAATATACATTACTAGACTAAAATAAGTAGCTTGTAGAATGGATTAGATAGAAAGTTTACTACACATTTTTTTCTGTTTCATGCTGTTGCATGTGCAAACTTGCCTTAAATTAAAATTCAAATCGCCTTCAGAAAACAAGGCCATTTACATTTCAACAATCGTGTTTAGAGCCCTCCTTCCTTATCGTGACAAAGGTCGGTTTAACAAAATATAGTCCGTCCTTCCAACTCTCATGCATACGAGCAGCGAATCGTCGAGATGCCTCGATAATCACTTTCCTAACTTAATTCTACTGAGAATTTCTATTTTCCTCACGTGCTACCCGAGTAACACCAGAGGAAAAGTTTCTTCCTGAAGTTTTCCAATTTCCCGTGCAAAGTCAAAATTTTTTCTAGACACTATTTTGTTAACATGATAATATATTGAGGATCGTTATAGTATAAAACTTATTTCATATTAAATTTGTACGGATTTGCACACGCAATATTTATTTAGGCATGGCTTGGGTAACATATTATAATAGAATCGATTCAAGCGTTCGTGCTTATAAATCATGCGAAATATTATGAAACTATTATTAGTGGGCTGTTATATGAACGTTTTAGAATAAATGAGCGCCAATTAGCTGTTTGGTTTATTTATATAGTTTAAATGGAATTATCAAGTACATTTAAATCAGCAATTACGAATAAGCCACGAGCCCCAATAACTGATTGAAGTGATCTGTAGATTTTATTCCTTTATTTATTTAGATGGAGTTATCGAGATTCGAGAGGTTGATGTTTGTATTAGATACCTTTTGGAATGATCTAGAGATCACTGTTTATTTTTCGAAATGTGCAGCGTTCAACTAAAATATGGAATTCTGCTTAAAATTTGCAATAATATTCATTGAGTGCATTTTATCTCAAAATTAACACTTTCTCGAAAATAGTGGTCACATGTCGATATTCCAATGATACTGGGTTATGAGGACATAATTCGAACGCAACAAGGTGTAATATTTTTAATGACAAATATCCCGACAGAAATCCATAAATATATTCAATTTAAAAAAAAATCTGAAATTTTATATAGGGGGCCATTTTCGTATATATCAATTTAAATTGATAAATAATGAAACTAAATGCTTGTTTCTGGTGCGTTTTACAATACCTCAACCACACCTCAAGGACCAACAAGGTCAAGGCAGCTTTTCTATTGTATAAACCCGTATGAACTACAGAGTTCTATTCGGAGACGCTCCATCTTATCATTAATTTTTCGTGTTGTACATTCACAGTGTTAAAGCATGCCGAAACGCAATATCGCTTCCAAAGCATTCCATAGGTATTTTGTATCAATTTCAATTTAGTTTTCAGTCTTGTTTAAAAAAACAATTGATATGGTTGATTTAGAAATATGCACGGCAAATGTTACTGTTAAATAAACAATCGTGAAAAAAAATCTATAATCACAGGCGCACCATATCTTGTTTGTCAATTTATGAAAAAATAACGATAAGGAGCCTATGTGGCCGTCTTGATAAACTCTAAATACAGGTTGGAGTCTTTCAAACATAGAGTTAGTTTATTTCTTATAAACTGTATATACTAAGTATGAAATTGATTTAACCGGAAATGGAGTTTAAAACTGCTAACCGAAGCTTATACCCCATAAATCATTTAATTTTTTCTGAAGCCTTAGAAAGTCTTGGTCGATGTAGTACAAAAATTACTCATTTTATATCCAAATCTAATATTTATCGGCTGATTCTTCTCTGTCTTATCGAAAAGGATTTTATCAATTTTCTTGGAAAGTCGTTCGAGAACAGCCTGTTCCAAAAAAAGGCAAGAAAACTACGCCCTCAAACTATCGTCCAATTGTCTTGCTTCCAATAATCTGTAAAGCTATGGAACGTATAGTCAATCAGCAACTACTACAGTACCTCGAGAATACAGACAATTCAGAACTGCGGAGAATCTCGAACGATTTCGTTGGATATTTCGAAGGCATTTGACAGAGTTTGGCATGACAGATTGCTCAATAAACTGCCGTCCTTCAGACTGCCAGCGTCTCCCTGCAGATGGCTTGCAAGTTTCCTTACAAACCAAACTCTGCAGGTTGCAGTTGATGGACACATCTCAGACACATTCGCCATTAATGCGGGAGTGCCTCAGGCGCAATACTTTCACCAAATTTGTTCCTCATCTATATTAAGGCGGATTTTCGTAGCCAGCGTGTTTTGTGCGTCGCGTTCGTCCTAATACGCCCAACACAACACGCCGGCAGTACCTCACAAGAATTTAGTGTTTGTGTCTCCATGTGGTTGTTTGTTTTTTGTATTTCTTTATAAAATTATGATGTCAAAAAATTCAAAGCCTAAAAAAAATATCCTTTACTGATGAAGAGGACGAGCAGTTAATTGAACATATCAGTTGTTTTCATTATATTTGGGGCATGAAACATGCAGACTATAAAAGTAAGCACAAAATGGACAAAATTTAGCAAAACATTGCAGACAAGTTAAGAAGGAAAAGTAAGTACAAACAAAAATAATTTATTTATTTTTATTAGAATAAAAATAAATACTTCACAATTATTTGAATGTCAGTGACAGCATGTGGGATGTTCATTTTGTATTGAAATAGTTCGTAAATCGGCTTCTCACTTGAAAACCTGCAGACTTGTTAAAACCACCAGTTCCTGCCAAAGATATCATATTTTCTGTAGGAAGCTCAAGGTCCTCTATGTGTCTTCAGCACCATAATTGGCATGTGCAGATGAATATTCTTTCCTCAACAAGTTATGTAAACAGCAGCATGCAGTAATAATTAAGTCTACAGTTTCAGGTTTTATGTTTATGGGTGTAAAAAATATTCTAAAAGTTGTACACAGTATGCCAAAGGCGTTTCTCCTTGCTCTGCTCAAATGATAATTAAAGTCTCGCTTCTTCAAGTCTGTTAATGCTTGATTCCTGCAGAATGGCTTCATCATATGTTCGTTTAGAGAGAAGGCTTTATCTCCAAGTATTACATGAAGTAAAATTATATCTGATTTAGGTAGGATTGCGGGGGGAGGAAATCTAGTTTAATTTCTTACTAAATGCGTAATTTCTTAAAAATTCCAGAATCTCCTTCCTTGCGATAACAACCTACGTCAATGTGTAAAAACTTGTAATTCGCATTGTAACCATAGCAAGAAGTACAATTGAAAAATATCATTTATAATTGAAATACAGGCTTCCTGAATTGCCTGGTGCTACTATTCTCGCGTGTTTTCCGCCAATACTTGAAACACAATTTGGAAAGTTCCAGCGAGTCCAAAATTCGTCAGCTTTCTTTTTCCAGTCAATTTGGTCATGTTCAGGCAGAAATTTATGCAACTCTTCTTTGATGGCTTTCAAAACTTGTGAAGTTGGTTTTTATAAATTTTTCAATTCACTCAAAAGTCTGCGATGACACCGATGCATGGCCGATCAAAAGTCTCGAATGCATCACTAAAATTCATACAATTATTAATTATTTTATTAACTATTTGTATTTTCCAAATTATTTAAAATTTACTAAAGCTAATTTAATAAAACTTATGTTTCGTTTTCGTGTGTTTTAGGGGACGAATGCCAAGCACGATGGGAAAGTATCAGGAATCATTATAGAAGGCAGAGGAAAGATGAAATAGGCAGGACAGGATCTGCTGAAAAAAAGGCAAGCTACTGAGACAGGTTGTCATTTTTGGATACAACTGTGGATGAAAAGAATACGTTTTCCAACATGTTTGCTGAAACTCTCGAAAGTGCCCAAAACAATCACCAACATTGCTTGCATAATATGGAGTCCCATTTCCCCAACTTTGTTTGCATAATATGGAGTCCCATTTACTACATTTATAAAAATAGAATAGGAAGTGTCCAAAATAAGTTTTTGAAATGATTGTCTTATAAAATGAATCTGAATGTTGATACAACCAATATTAATGACCTACGAACTCATTTTGGTTTACTAACTCTGGAAAACAGGAGAAAGCTTTCGGACATTATGTTTTTAAATAAAATTCTCAATAATAAAGTAAATTCCCCGGATTTACTTCGATTAATAACTTTTAACATTTCACCACGCCAATTAAGGCATAATTATCTCTTTCATATACCGTTTAGGCACACAAATAGTTCTCAGTTTTCTCCTATGTGTAGAATGATGAGATTAGCTAATTACTATTATTCTGATTTGAATCTGGATTTCTTTTTTTTATTCTCAGGCAAAGCTAAAAGGTATGTTGAAGGACGCTTTATTGATGTGAGCAAGTGTATGGTTGATATTTAGATTTCAACTCTTTTGGTATATTTAAACTTTGAACTTTTTTCTTTTTCTTTGGATAATTGTTTCGGTATTTTTAGATTATTATCGTTATAAGTTATCTTAGTACATAAGTGGATGCTGTATTGGGTTTTCGTTACCTGTTTGTATCCTAAATAAATAAATAAATAAATAAATAAATAAATAAATAAATAAATAAACATACCCAACAAGACGTCATGAATGACACATCTCCGTTAGTAAACGAAGTTGAATTACCTCCTGATGATCCTGTTGTACCTCCACATGTACCCGTTGAAACTCGCCATGAAACTTCTGCATCTCCAGTTATCCGCCCACAAAGAAAAAGTAGAATGGAAAATTCAGCAATAGTGTTGATTGAAATAGAAAAAGATCCGCAAACTTAGGCGTGAAAACGTGACTGACACCAAAAATGTCCAGCTCTTACATGTCGAAGCGACAAGCGACTGACTTAACGCGCGAAGCGTGGACATTTCTCCGGCCTTGCCATGTAAGAGCTGGACATTTATGGTGATACGTGTTTACCCATAAGCTTGCGGATCTTTATCTTCTTCAATCAACGGCAATAGTTAAGTACTTGAAAGAAAAAAAAAGGATCAAAACAGACAGTTCAATGACTATTAAAGAATTATTGAAACGCGACGAACAAGATGATGTCGACCTCTTTTTTAAAAGCATTGCCATCACAGTGAAGAAGTTTAAACCACACCTTGTGAGCAAAACAAAACTCAAAGTTTTAGAACTTGTATCTGACGTGGAGCAGCTTTATCATGCAGAAGTTGATAGGTTATTACGTTATCAATCAGAACTGTCCTATCAGTACTCTCACCAGTCTCACCACTCATCAACCATTACTTTTCCTCAAAATTATCAAGCAGAACTCTCCAATCAATCCTCTCACTACTCATCAACCTTTACTTCTTCTCAAAATTATCAAGCAGAACTCTCCAATCAATCCTCTCATCACTCATACATCTTAACTTCTCAAAATTATCAATCAGAACTCTCCAATCAATCCCCTCACCAATCATCAACCTTTACTTCTCCTCAAAATTATCAAGCAGAACGTTCCAATCAATCCTCTCACTACTTATCAACCTTAACTTCTCCTCAAAATTATCAATCAGAATTCCTCAATCATTTCCCTCGCCACACATCTGCCTTAACTTCTCCTCCAAATTATCAATCAGAACTCTCCAATCATCCCTCCCAGCATGCATCTCGTTATATTTTGAAAGCGTACGAAATGTGTGAAGTCGATGACAATGAAATGGTTAGATTATAATTACTAATCTAGGTAATGTTCATTTTTTTAAAAATTATTTTAATAATAGTAAATTTTTAAAATTATAAAGTAATAAAATAATGTTAATTTTTTCAAATTAATAAAATAAGATACTAAATAAAAAAATTGTTTTTTACCTTAAAGTAACGGCCAGTTTTTCAGCAGGACTTATTGGCGCCATGACTCTACCACAAGGATTAGTATGCAGGTCCTCTAGGGTAAAGAGTAATCTAAGATAGCTTCTAAACTTCTCTTCTTCGTGAAGCAAATGCTTGTTGATCAATATATTAAAAGCTCCCTTTCCTTCTCATTTTAAAAACACATTGCTGACAGCTTTTCTGTTTACGTAACTTTGCAGTATTTTTACTTCTTCATCCTCCTCTGCTAAATGTTTCTTTAATAGCAAAAGAGCTAATTTTTTTAGCTTTTTTGGTCCTAAACGGCTCATCCTCATGTTTAATCCTTTAGTGTGTGTGCCACTGCCATAAAACAAGAACTGACCGATGCACATAAGAGAACATTTCATCAACTTCTGAAGTAAGTGCCAGCAGACTCTTAAAACATATTAATATTATCTCGAAATTATTCCCAGCGAAAAAGTTACAATAAGCAATAATAAATAGAATATGATACACCGTCGCCAAGTATATCACAAAAGAAAAAAATTGAGGATAACGAGAGACCCAAGCAGTTTATAAATGAGTTTTAGCAAATAGACTCGCCAGACTATACGCCGCACAAGAAGCTAGAAATGAAGATTATATAAACGAAATAATAGTGGCCATCTTCGAAAAATTGAAGGGACAGAGATCTTTGAAGTCTTGATTGATATTCTATTAAATTAGGACAGCCATGAGGTAAATGCAGCCTATATTAAACCGTCGTTCGAGATGCATCTACTGTCGCTGCTCTCTCTGTTATAGTAAGTAAATTGAGGAACGTAGAGGTGTCAAAATATCTATAATATTACGGGTATTTAAGGAAAAATATTAATTCGGGACTTGATAATATAATATCCTTGGAAATAGCACTTGGAGAATTCCAAAAATTTTAACAATCTGACAGCTGATGGCTATCTTAATTAAGAGACCTACTTATTGGTGTGGTAATGCTAAAATTAAAGATAGTACGTTCAAGTGAAAAAGTATAAAATAAGTATGTTTATAAAATAAAAGAGATAGCCTTAACTTGGCAGCTTTAAACTTAGAGCGTCAAAATTGTTATCTAGGTTGCATGTGGTAAGACTAATTTAATATACTTCAGGATATTAAAGGTAACTGAAAGTGCTGAATATAAATATTTTTATGTATGAGTATAAATGTGTAAGTTTCACCTCACTGCTCGAAGAATGCTGTTAATAAAATTTAATTGGTATTAAACTGAAATATTTACGAGAATTACTGGGCATCAAGATTTCATAATAACATTGCAGGTCGGGGAAATTACTATCACAATTTTTCCTAATTTTTTGGGAGAATATCGAGAATATTATGAAGAAACTTTGTATCGATTTTTCGAGAACAACGGCAAAGAATGAAGTTCTTGAATATTGAGCTGATATATTACCTTCATAAGATCGATCAATCCGAAAGCTTGTCTGTCGTCCATATAGCACTTACTTCAACTCTTCTAGATCCATAAAAGAATGAAGTTCTTTAACATGGAGCTAATATATTTTCTTCATAGGATGGAGCATCAATCTGAAAGCTTGTCTGTCGCCCATAAAGCACTTACTTCAATTCTTCTGGATCCATGAAATAATGAAGTTCTTGAACATGGAGCTGATATATTACCTTCATAAGATGAAGCATTAATCCGAAGGCTTGTCTGTCGCCCATAAAGCGCTTACTTAAATTCTTCCGGAACCATAAGAGAATGAAGTTCTTGAACATGGAGCTTATATAATACCTTCATAGGGTAGAGCATCAATCCGCATGCTTGTCTGTCGTCCATAAAGCACCTAATTCAATTCTTCTGGATCCATAAACAGAATGAAGTTCTTGAACATGGAGCTGATATATTACCTGCATAGGACGAAGCATCAATTCGAAAGCTTGTCTGTCGCCCATATAAAGCTCTTTCTTCAATTCTTCTGGATCCATAAAAAGAATGAAGTTCTTGAATATAGTGCTGATATATGTATTACCTTCATATGGTAAAGTCTCAATCCGAAAGCTTGTCTTGCCTATAAAGCACTTACTTCATTTCTTCTTGGTCCATAAAAAGAATGAAGTTCTTGAACATGGAGCTGACATAATACCTTTATAGGGTAAAGGATCAATTCGAAAGCTTGTCTGTCGGCCATAAAGCACTTACTTCATTTCTTCTGTATTCATAAAAAATGAAGTTCTTAAACATGGAGCTGATATATTACCTTCATAGGGTGAAACATCAATCCGAAAGTTTGTCTGTCGCCCATAAAGCACTTAATTCAATTCGTCTGGATACAAAAAATAATAAAGCTTTTGAACATGGAGCTGATATACTACCTTCTTAGGATGAAGCATCAATACGAAAGTTTGTCTGTTGCTCATATAGCACTTACTTCAATTCGCCCGGATCCATAAAAGCAATGAAGTTCTTGAACATGGAGCTGATATATTACCTCATAGGATGAAGTATCAATTCGAAAGCTTGTCTCGCCTATCAAGCACATACTTCAATTCTTCAGGGTCCATAAGAAGAATGAAGCTCTTAACACGGAGCTGACATATTACCTTCATAGGGTGAAGCTTCAATTCGAAAGCTTGTCTGTCACCCATAAAGCACTTTCTTCAATTCATCTGGATCCATAAAAAGAATGAAGTTCTTGAACATAGAGCTGATATGGTGAAGCTTCAATCCGAAAGCTTGTTCGTCGCCTATAAAGCACTTACTTCAATTCTTCTTGGATTCCTAAAAAAATTAAATTCTTGAACAGGGAGCTGATATATTACATTTATAGGGTGAAGCATCAGTCCGAAAGCTTGCCTCTCGCCCATAAAGCACTTACTTCAATTCTTCTGTATTCATAAAAGAATGAAGTTCTTGAACATGAAGCTGATATATTACCTTCATAGGATGAAGCATCAATCCGAATGCTTGTCTGTCGCCCATAAAGCACTTACTTAAATTCTTCCAGATCCATAAAAACAATGAAGTTCTTGAACATGGAGCTGATATATTGCCTTCATAGGATGAAGCATCAATTTGAAAGCTTGCCTGTCGATCATTCTTGAATTTTTCTGAATCCATAAAAACAATGAGTTTCTTGAACATGGATCTGATATCGTGAAACATCAATCCGAAAGCTTGTCTGTCGCCCATAAAGCACTTCAATTTTTCTCGATTCATAAAAAGAATGAAGTTCTTGAACATGGAGCTGATATATTACCTTCATAGGGTGAAACATAAATCCGAAAGCTTGTATGTCGCCCATAAAGCACTTACTTCAATTCTT
>MU183026.1:118904-181228 GCA_016904865.1 Pissodes strobi | reverse complement strand
ATATTGGTCATATTATATGGTATATTGATACTTTGCATCCACGTCACCATCCGTTTTGACAATATGCCTTTTTTATAAGCTTTGATTTATTTTCATCTGTGTGTCTGTCTGTAATCAAATTTTGCAAGCTGAATTAGAACTGTTTCTAAATGTTCGATTTATTTCAAATTTAGCATGTATGTTCGGCTCCCGTGACAATACAATTTAAACCTTTTCCCTAATGAAAAATCAAAATGGCGGCTACAAAAAGGCGATTTTTTTTTTAAGAAATCATGATCACCATCTATCTGTAAAACATATAACAAAAACTCGCGCTACTGCTTTACAAGAGAAATAAAGATGAATGAATTTTGGAATTCCATCCCCTAGAGGGATGAATAGGATAGTTTTTGTATCTCGAGAACGATTATAGCTAGAAACATACAGTTTCCACTGTTAAATAGCTTTTACAGTTTTTACTACATTGCATATATTTTGGCCGCATGATCACGCCACACCCAACGCCAAAGTGAGCACGTGCCGAGGGGTGAATGATATGAGAGTGTATAAACATATAATATATATAATATATTATTATATATTATATAATATAATATATATGAAATTAAAAATTCAAAAGAAAATTATAAAACTTGTCCAAACAGTGGCTCCCGGCTACTTTAAGTAAAAGATAACTTGAATTTAATGATAAATAGAAAAATATAGGTACAACTTCTCTATAAATGAATCATATTATAATTCCAAATCAGTAATTTCTACTACTTTTTATAAATATATGGCCCTTGGCACATAAACGATAATTGAGCTTAGTTACGCCTGAATTAATTAAAGATAAAGATAAGACAATCACTATCTCGCCTTGAGATAAGAACTTAGATAAAAGATAAAGAAAATAAACCAGGTAAATTTACATACGTGTTTTTAAACCTCTCATATATGTAAATTAATGTCGATACATCATTGTTGAAACGCAACAGGGCAAGTGCTAATAATTATATGCTTGATGTTACATATAAACTGAAATATTAATGAAATAAGCCTGAAAATAAAATATACTATAACCAACAATACTATGAGGGAAAATTCAGAGAAATTCTACTAAAAATTCGATTTACCACTTTACAGGAATATATAAAATTCGCTCCGAGAATTTCCCAAATAATATTATTTAAATGAAAATACGTAAAATAATATGCGTGACCGATAAACGATGAAATAATTTCGTTCTCTTTATAAACTTGGATTAAACCATTATCAAATTACATGAATTTGACTAATAAGATACGTAATTATCCGCCAATAAATCGGTATTTAAACCTAATGGTCACTACAAAAAAAAAACAAGATTATTGAAATCGCAAATTACAACGTTATATAAAAATGCTAAATTCTTGCTTTAGCGAAATATAATTAACCGAATCAGAAATTATATATTTGAAAAATGAAAAGATTAGTGAAATGTATGCAAGATGAATAAAATATTTCAAGATCAAAATACTAGCACTTATCCAGTCTAGCGTTGCCAACAAGATACCGACCTTCCTTTTAAAATTTAAGGCGTTCAACCTATTCTGATTTTCGATGTTCTCATTGGGTAATTTAAATCATGTGACAACCGTTATAGGATACGCGGCGCAAACTAAGGTAATACTCAGCATACGCTAAATATAGTAATCTATTATAGATTAAATGCTTAAATTACAGGTATTGAATAGCGTACTACGTCCTTCAATTACCAACTATATGAGATAAGACCGTTTCCGAGTAGATGTCACTCACTCAATATAGAAATCTACAACGACACGAATCCGTTAACTATGGATATAAACCAGCATACCTGTTCTTCTTAAATAGTTAATTGTGCGAACTATACCCATGTACAGATAGATGTCACTGGCGATTAATATACCGAACATCGATAACCATTGATAAATATACAGAATTTAGTGAAGCGGAATAAACTTATTTTTAATAACTTATATTCCCTTACAAGTTGACATTATTGACTAAATTCCTAGGTACTTTGTCCCTATTTTCCTTTGCTTATATTATCTTTTAGGAGTGGTTTTGAAATTCATTTAGTGATTTAAAGCTTCTCCACTAAGTTTAGTTGACTTTATACTTTCCTAGAGGAAACTGAGAATATATCATTTTGGGATAATTAATTTTGCCTTCATAGTGAAAGGTAATTGCAGACATCGACCATCGTAAAATATCAATTGATTTTCTTTAATGAAGCCTTCACTTTCTTTTCATGGCTCTGATGCTGCGGGAATCGTATAAATTTATGGCTTAATTTGACATTTTGCCTTGCGCCTGTCGTGTTAAGCCGCGTTCTATTAGTCCTATGTGCCTACCGGCTCGAGTAACCCATTCCGAACTATGGTGTTGTCGTTGTGAAGTCGAGATTAATAAGTATTTGTTTCTGGAGTCTACTGGAATGGAATACAATGATTAAAATCATCATCAGGACAGTAAAAGATAATTTATTCTGACCTTCTGTTCCTAAATAATAAGAGACGGAATAAATAAACCTGGTCCATGATGCATAAGGCGTATTGTCCACAATAAATAAGGTTTAGTAGTCATCACTCACCCTCAAGCCGCAAAGAACGTTTTTACTTCAATTAACCTACGAAAATCAGAAGACAGTTATCAAGCGATTTCATTGCATTCATGTATATCGATCGGCCTTCAAACTGTCCTCATTATATAATAATTGATTTAATATTTTTTATTTGTATTATTAATCATATGCTTAGCCATAATTTCAATATTTGTATGTCGAATTCATTATTTTGAAATCTAATTACATATTTAATAATATAATTGGCATTTCTTTAAAGAAAAACCTGGCTTTACTGGAGACTTATAAAACTTGGAGCTGCTAAAACTTTCTCAATTTTATCCATAAGCTTTTAGATCAAGCGTTATTATTTATCAGTCTTACATGGATGGAATGCGATAGTGTAAAGGAAAATTACAGAACTTGCTGGATGGCTGACAGCTCAGCGTTCAGCACGTGGCGAGAATAAAATATGTCAAGAAAATTAAGTTAAGAAAGTTGTTACGGCAATATTATGGAGTAAGCGGAGTTTAGCGTTAGTGCTTAAGTGTACTTGTTGAACAACACGATGTCCTTTACAGATGTTTTACAAAGGAAATATGAAATTATATTTAAGAGGAAACGATGAAGTATGTCAATTGTTTAGCATTACTGATGGGTTAAAAACAAGATCCTTATGGGCTCACCTAATTGTCTACCTTTATTACAGCGAGTTTATCTCAGAATTGTAAATAATGTTTATTATTAAAATTAATCCGACATCATAAAGTTTTAGATGGGATGCATGGAGAGTGCAAAAAACTAATAATGTTAGCTCACAGTTAAAAACATTTGAAATAAAACTTTTTGGTGCTTTTTTGGGAAAATAAATGACTCAAAAATAAAGGCAAAAAGGCCTTCATGTTTTAATTGAGCGCTAACTAGTTTTAGTTGGTGGTTGGCATGCACAGATTGGAGAAGTTAAATAACGCATGCAAAGAGGCATGTATCTGCAATTCTGATAGTAAGCCAGCTCTAAAAGCAGTCGAAAACGCCAAGACGAGCTCGGTGCTGGTCGAAAGAAACTGGAGTAACGCTGAAGCAGGTACCATGATATAGCAATGTGAAGATTAAGAAGTGAGTAGATGACCCCGTCACAGGGTCCGAACCTCTGCCTTAGGTCTCAAGAAGGCGTCAAAAATCCCAGGCTCTCAATAAATGAGCCTAGACTAAAAAGCTAGGTAAATGTCGACCTTGGTCAGAGTTTTGAAGGATTAATAGCACCTGCTAAAAATTGAAGAAAACCTACTTTGTCCTAATAATTGTCGAAAAGAGTAAGCAGATCCATGTGACTTTATAGGTGATAGATGGGCCACAACAGCACTTCAATCTAATTATATAAAAGCAAGAATGTCTCGACAAGTCAATTTGTAACGAAGTTACTATGTTTTTAGGGTATTGTATGTACTCTCGGTTTTAACACTTCTTTTTTTACGGGCTATTGACGTAATTTTTGTACGTAAAATATAATTTAATTATTCTCAATTCAGTTTTATAAAGTATTCCGCCGCGAAAAGCCGGAAAAGCGGCTTGTGAGTTTGGCGCAGTTCCACTTGCCATGAATCGCGCGCGCAAGATCCTTACCTAACGGTTGGCTGGTACGCGATCCCCGCTACTTGCCGAATTAACAAAACCGGGCCACATCGCTCTGAACCGGAACAATCCACCCGCGGATTCTCGAAGACGTAACCAAGCCTTCCAGCCGACGAGACCAATTCACCTAGGACTGCCGCCTCTACCGCAAATGCAAGCCACCCAGCTGAGACCGGGCCCACGTCGCTTCCAGCAGAGCGCCGCCACTGACCGCCAACGCCGCCGCCTGTCTTGTCCGCCTTCGCTGCAACGATATGGGTAATGTAGGTAACATTTTCTCTTCCACTCAGACTACACTCACTCTCCCTATCTCTCGCACATTACACTAGGCCGGTATGTGTTTTCAGTCCGAGCGGCTCTATCTTTGCAATCTCTATTTTACACATAGCCTACCGACCATCCTTCCTCGCCTTACCTACCGCCACCACGTAGACGTAAAATCGTATAGCGAAGTACGACCGGAAATTTGGGACGTATTCACGCACGCATATTACGAGATTTGCATATCATCCGTGCAGGAAGCCTTGTCAGCTCATTTACTATTGTCGAGCCGTATCCTGTGTATCATTATTAACTTATAATACGGTTATCGTTCAATCCTTACCGCCATCGCTTCAAGTTTCCGCATTCCTTCTACGCATCAGACCGCGTGTATCCACAACTTCAGTACCATATCAGGAAGAGCTATTTTGTACCATTGTTGGACCGTTTGTATGGCGAGATCCTGGAGCTTTGACTCATGTAGACCGTGACCAAAGTACCTTCGTCTTTGCAATACCGTTACTTACCGTTTGATACCGCGGCCTTGAGTGTATTCTAGAACCATATCTTTCGTACCGTTATTTTATGCATACCATACACCCCCCCTTCGTTATTCTTTAGTCAAGGCTTTACGTTAGTTTTAAGTTTCATGTAGGCATTCATGATGCTACTCTCGTCATACTTTGCTTAAGTTTAGATACTTTAGGTTAGCATAAGTCTCATAAGGGCATTTGGTTACTCTTTATTTATGTTATATAGTGTCACATGTGTAGTTATAGTTTCACATGCACAATTTGGATTTATGAAGGGCATGAGTACAAGAGATGCCCTTTTCTGTCTACAAGTATTGTTCCAGCGCTGTAGGGATATGAACTGTAATATTTTTGCCTGTTTTATAGACTACCAGAAGGCGTTCGATAGAATAAAACACGAAAAGCTGATAGACGTCTTGATGAATACGGATATGGATGATAAAGATTTAAGGATCATCCGAAACCCTTACTGGAATCAATCAGCTACTATTAAAATTAATATGGATGACCAAACCAACACAGTAAACATTCTTCGAGGAGTTAGGCAGGGCTATATCCTGCCACTACTCATATTTAATCTCCTCTCGGAGGAAATCTTTAAAGAGGTCCCTGAGAATACCGACTTAGGAATTTTGCTAAATGGAGAACGAATGAAGAACATCCGGTATGCAGATGATACTGTGGTTTTCACTGACAACATGAACAACTTGCAAGAACTAATGATCAAAATAAAAGACGTCAGCAGTAACTATGGCTTAGAAATTAACATTAGTATAACCAAATTCATGGTAATCAGTAGAGAAACTGGTGGAAGATACAGCTTAACGATCAACAACACCCCAATAGACAGAGTAACACAGTTCACCTATCTGAGAACCATGATCAATGATAATAGGGACCACGCACAGGAGATCAGGTGTAGAATAGAGAAAGCAAGGGCCGCCTTCAACCAAATGGCTAAACTATTTAAAAGTCACAACCTCAACATCGACATTAAAATCAGACTCCTCCGATGCTATATTTTCTCGATTCTTTTCTATGGGATGGAAGCACGGACTTTAACCGAGGTAACACAAAGAAGACTCGAAGCCTTTGAATTGTTGCTTTACAGGAGGATGCTGAGAATATCATGGGTGGACAGAGTGACCAACAAGGCAGTGATGGAGAGAATGAAGACTGACTTGGAAGTAATGAACACCATCAAGAGTAGAAGGCTTGAGTACGTCGGATATATTATGAGGAAGGAAAGCAAATATCACCTTTTAAATTCTGTTCTCCAAGGGAAAGTTTATGGCAGAAGACCACCAGAGGGAAGGAAAATATCATGGCTTAAAAACTTAAGAACATGGTTCTCTCCCTCTCAGAGCAGCCGTGAACAATCCAGGATGATCGCCAATATTCTGAATGAATAGGCACTTGAAGAAGAACAAGAACTCTCTATTTGATACTCTTGGTTAGCATAGGTTTCATCAGGACATTGAGTTAACCATGATTTGTGTTTCGAGTTACCAGTAGAGATACTGTATTAGATTTGTGTCCCTTTCTGCTAGTTTTAAGAAAGTTTCGAAGATAGCCGCAACCAGAACTGACATGGACGATAGACTCCTAGTTTGCTTTTTTCCACTGTAGCAAGCTGTCCGGTGCACTATGAGCCCTTTACCATGTTAATCCAATGGGTGGCGCTCGAAAAATAACCATTGGATGACATAACTAATGGTAAAAATTAACCGTCTAATAGCAATGCAAGCTGAACCGAACCAAAGCACCTCTCAAATTTTAGGTGATTTATTCCAAGTTTCTTTTGGTACTTTGTGAGAAGTTCTAGAATAGTCCACATGCGGTTGAAAAATCAACTAAATTAATTAACCCCACCAGATCGTATTGATTTTGATTAGATACGTATCAACTGTAACATAAACCATGTAAAATGCTCTGTTTGAACTAACTGTTTATCAGATCACTCGGCACAAGTGACCAGTATTCCTTAAAACAAATCTCTTTAGGATGCACCATATACAAGATATTATACTGACATCGATGTAAACACGTTTAAATCCTGCTTAAGTTGGGATATATAAGGAGGAAATTTTCAGGCTGAGAATATTGATTAAGGTTATGAGGCAATATTGACAAAACCCAACAAAACAAACTGGTCGAAAGCCCTGGATCATTATAGGTGTTATGAAACTTCATGAACTCTGAGGGCTTTCTTAAGGAAAACATCGAGACGAAGACAAACTATGATAAAATGTCCTGTAAATTATATAATAAATAAAGTTGGGCCTGGAAAATTATAAACAATATTATGCATCATAATAATAAAAAAACGTCTGTAGCAAAATTAATGGACAAGTATACAAATGATATCCCCCATTAAATAGTTAAACCATTATTGTATTCGTCTGTCCGGGAACTTGTATGTTGATTCATCGAATGTTACTAATGATCGGCAAAAAGAGCAAATTCCAAATTAAATTAACGTCATTGCGGTCCATTAACGAACACGAAGTTTTGGCAACAATTAAAACTGTTAAAACACCACCGTCTATAGGAATAAATAATTTGCCTTTAATTGCATTTAACAGATTACCTAGTTGCTTACTAGTGGCATAATTCCTGATACCTTAAAAATGGTTAAGGCGCCACAAAAGAGATTCATTTAGCCTTGGAAATTAAAGGCCATGAGTGGCTATTTTGCTTGTTATTTTGAAACTTCTAGAGCGGGTTGTGTATGATTAGATTATAGGACTTTCATTAAACGACCTAATATCCTTGACTCCTGCTGTGGTAAATGCGCGTGCACTCCAAATCAGAATTTGCAATTAATCTATATGATAATATATATGATAGGAGTAAATATATTGGCTTCGTCCCGATTCTTACCAAGGCTTTTGACTTAGTTGATTCGCAATTGCTTTTGCAAATCTACTTCGTGTCCAATCGTACTCAAGCTGTCCAAATTAATAAAACAGGAGCTGATATACTTAATGTTTCCTGTGGGATGCTTAAGGATCGGTTTTCGCTTTTTATTAATGACTTTCTCGATATTTGCAGCAGGAGGAATATTACTTTTATGATGGCTGATGGGAGTTATTTAGCAGCAAATAGCGATACATAGAGATCTATTTCACAGGCCCAAATTATGTTTTAAGAAACCCAAAAATCTTTAAATTTTTACATGTATAATTATACTATTTTTATGGCATCACAGAGTTGTCTCCTGGGACTAGTTTCTGGGCCTTTGCTCTTGATTAGCCAGGCCTAACTCAAGGGCCTCAACACAAAAGACCCAACCCTGATGCAGTTCAAAGCAGTATCTAAGAATCCAAATCCCCTTTTTTGTTTCCTAAAACATACTTTACCTACCAAGAACTAGCGAAAGTACCGAACCCTCGACAGGCCCAACGAGGTAATCAGCTTTTGACTGATGATGTCGAAAGGTACGTTCAATAACACCGCGAATTATAGATAGATAGACAGATAGATAATTTATTGTTAATAATTACACAGAAGTGCTTTCACAAGTCAAAGTACCAGTATAAAAAATGCCGTTCCTGTAAAGAAACCTACTTAAAATAATAAAAAAAGTTGAAATAATGTTATAACAATACCATTGAACATTTAGAGTTACATAAGTCATCCTTACCAGACAAAGACAAAAAAAGATAATACAAACTATCATTACAATTAACAGATTATTAAAATTTAGGTACAAAAGAAATTCAATACACTAAACTATATCACTAAAATCATTACTGAGATAATCTTCAAAAGAATAAAATGATTTTAAAATTAAATATTGCTCTATTTTCCTTAGGAAATGATCCTTCTCAAAATCTCTGTAAAATATTAAAGAATGTTACACAGATATAGTCTGTACCCCTTCTAGTTCGCGCAAGCCTGCGAAAATTTGAGATGATGTTTTTACTGTTTCTCGTTGAATAGTCATGCGATGTAAAACGCTGCATATTTTGTTTGATTTAAATTAGACACCGGAAAATTAAAGATGAAGGTAAAGTCAATATTCCAAGCTCTATGAAGCAATGGCGACAACACTCACGGTAAACCAACCTCACCATAGCACGGATACATCTACGCTTCAGCTTAAAAAAAATTTTGCTTGAGCAGCGTGGCCCCAATTAAGAAGAGCATACAGCATGTTAGAGCCAAAGTAGCCATGGTAAGCCGACACCAGCACCTCAAGCGATAGACTCCTGGCAAGATTACTGATCAAATAGATTATTTTTGATAGTTTAGCACAAAGCCCGGCGACATGCTCCCCCCAAGTCAATCCAGAATCCAAAAAGACATTGAGAAACTTCACTGAAACCTCGACACGCGCAACCGGGTCCAAATTTCTCAACGAGAAATTCTTGTTCTGGGTCTTTGTATCATTAAGGCTCAGCTTATTAGATAAAAACCAGAACCAGTCTTCTATGTTGGAGTGATTATAATAAACAATATTGTGTATGGGCTCAGAATGATGGTAACTTATAAGATGGGTGGTGTCATCAGCGAAAAGAATCAGGTTATTTTGTGAGTTAGCAAGATCAATAATGTAGATTTAAGTCGGACCCAATAGGTACAGATTCCTGGGGCAGTCCGTGTATTATTAACTGTCTGTTCGATTTGTTGCCATTATGAGAAACTAGTTGAATGCGGTGTGACAGATATTTTCAATAAGACAATTGAAAGAATAAATTGTGACCTTCGAAATAATTATTTATTTGGACCTTCAGAATAAACTCGAAGATATGAAGAAGTGATATCGGTCGGTAGTTGTTACAGTCGTCAAGTGAGCCTTTGTTCTTGACGATTGGCATGACGTTGGCAACCTTCAGGGATGCCGGAAATACAGAACTAGCTATGCACTGACTAATTAGTCCAGTCAATGGAGATATTAAGAGGTTCCTTAAGGTTTTGAGAATGTTTGTAGTAATCTCATAACCATCCTTATTCTTGCTGTTTTTTAACTGACATATTTCTTTTCTAACAATGTTATTAGTTATGGATTGAAATGAAAGAGGCTCTACGCAAAAATTGCCAGTTAGGTTAGGATATTTACAAAAAAAAATTGAAAGCCTGAGCATTAAGTATATCAGATGATTTAAGTTGTGTTTTTCCATTTTTTTTTTAATTAGGTTCTACATGGCAGATTATGGACAATCTGATGTTTGAATGTGTTGATCTCTTTCTTGCTATGGAAATTTTGATTTTGTACTGTCTTGTATTTTTATCATTCTTAAAGGCACCAATACAGGATTTTCCCTATCGATAAGGGTCAGCATATGCAGTCTTTCCCACATCTCCCTGAGCCCGGCATTGAACCCGTCAATGGAGACAGCTTCAGCCTCCTGGGCAGTGACCATTCTGGACTTAACCGGAAAGGAAGTCTCAGCCGCGCAAGTTATTGTATTAACAAGGATATCAAACTTGACCCCAACACCAAACTCATTGTCAGCAATGAATGCCCAGTCAATGGCCTCGACGGTATTATATAGCAAAAAAAACTTGCTCAGTTATAGGTCGATACTTTATGCGAGCGTTGCTCCTTTTTTAGAGCAATTATTAACTTGTTGAAGTGAATTAGGCCTACAGGCGAAATCACGATAAAAAAGTGCGCCCAAGCTGTACCTAGGTGGTGTAGAAAGCAGCTAAACTTTAAAATTACATTCCTATTATTTAATATATTGTCGCGAGTATGCGTGATGACAGTTCTTTTAATTTTTTCTTAATGCCGCCAATAATCTGTCATCATACGTTTGAATCGCGATGCCACGCGTGCAGGGGTATAACTCCGATGGTAGTACGGGATTCTTTACGTAAGGTGAGAAGCGAAGATAAAGAAAGCACTTAAAAAACAATAAAGTATATTAGATAAACTTAATGAGAAAAGATTAACAATGTGTATTGGTCAAAGACTTAACGATAGAGTTTTAACAGCGTTAAATTAACAATGTGTATTGGTCAAAGACCCAACGATAGAGTTTTAACAGCGTTTACTGGTCAGAAACTTAATGAGACTTGCCTATACCCAATTATTAAGGTGCGCATGCTTTCTCGACTTGAGGTATGTTTTATGAATTGTTTATAGGTCTTTTTGGTCACTGCTTTGTAAATATAGTTTATCTTATGTTGTGTTGTGTTTTATTTAATGTTAAGGTATCTAAGAGCACTTGGACACTACACTTTGAACTACTTGACAGACTACTTAGAAACTTCACTCGAAGAACTTTGACAGACTCGATTTTTCTACTGTGGTTAATGAAACCCCTAGTCTTAGCAGTCGATGTGGCTAACCAAGTACTAGGTTTGGGGCAGGAAAAGGATTATAACTTTAGCAATCGTGTGACTAACCAAAGGGCGGATTGAACCAAAAGCCATCATGTGACTAACCCTGGAGCTGGTTTAGGTGAGACGAAAAGTCTGACGAACTGAAGGTTTGCCAGTGTATTTATATTAGAGAAATTGCTGATCATTGCATGCTTAAGGTTCATAATCGCTCCCGTTGACTGCTCGCGTTGTTTATAGTTTGCTTTTAATGTTTATTAAATAATTCCCAAATTCAAGTTCAAACTTGGGACAGGGTGATAATTAGTTAATAGCTTTATGAATTATTATATTTGACAATATTTTCAGTCTAAAAAAATCCATTTTGCCGATTATTTATAATTTAAAAAAAAAACAAATCTTTGTCATTAACTATGGTCGGGATACACAAATGATTTTATTATTGTTTAATACCATAAAGAAAGGTGTGGTATCTTAATTAACCACTTTTAATGAACTGTATTGCTATAGGGTAGTGAGAGGAATTGAAACATGTATTCGGTTTAATTTACTTTAATAATGCAGGTGTAAATTGCATTTGAATATTATAGATATAAATAAATAGCGTTTTCTATGTTAAATAGAAATTATATATGTACAATTCTAAGAATAATTGCAGGTATTCGTCCATTCAAGCATAAAACTAATATTACAAAAGGTTTCTTAAAATTAGAAAAATCTACTAAAAAGTCTTGATTGTTTGATTTAAAAATGTGTTTTTAATCTTTCTTATTTTAATGCTTTTCGTTCTCCAACTTAGCAACTTTCACACAGCGTACCTTTCACCTTGACAGCTTTACCTGTCTTCAACGGGGAGAGATTTTACTTAGTTATTTTCCAAACTTCATTTTTGTGTTTACGGAAACCATAAATCCAGCTATCACCTTGCTTACAGAAATTCGACCAAGAATGTCAGTCCGCCATCTTATGTTCAATTTTTCAAAGGGGACGCTATCGTTCTGACTTCGAAGAATTGCTTTAAAAAAACCCAAAAGGAGGTCTTTATCCAACCTTGGACAAAGATAACTGAGGTGCACTAAATATTCTCTTATATTTGTGCAAACAAGAGAAATTGGCCCAAAAAGGAATTTGACCTTTGGCCAGAGAACAGCACGTTTTACTGCTATTCGAGCGAACGTTTTAACTGAACTGAAATATGATCTTTCTTACAATTTCAGGAGGGACAATAACGCGGGAAAGCCACGTCGGTTTTTATCTGAGAGGGGGAATACATCTTCTTTCTTTCGTTGACAGACTATTTTCACAATGCTGACTTGAGACAAAAATATATTGAATTGAAAACGATTAAGAACGATTTCCTTTCCGAGTGAAAGTTTGCTATATTGTAATCTATTATACCGACAGTACTGCTGTACAGGCTCGAATTAAAGGATCGTCCGTCCAGGTTTGGACTAAGGGGTTTTGAAGAACTGGCATATGCTAATTTAAATGCACAGATTGGTTTGTACCCGGGGTGAAATAAATCTATTTGAGTTTAATTATGGCTCATTCATTCTACATACATATGGGGTGTTATCACCAAACTATACGGTGAAAAACTATAGTTTCTACACATGTTGAGGTGTTTCCCCAACAAACTACATTACATTTTTGCATTTACAATAGGCCCAAATTTTGTTACATAGATTGTATGACTGGTTTTAACCCAATTACTTATTTTTGGATATTGAGACAATAAATTTCCTGTATTTTTCTCTCCAGACTCTAATCACCTAATGAAAATCCTAAGCGTATTAGGTTAGCTTCGGTTAGCTTTCGCTCGTTTTATGTAACTGGCAAATATGGATAAAAGTGGCAAATATGGGAAAAACCTGCGCCACTCCATTCAAATTTACATTAACTGGTTCGGACTTTCACCGGGCAGTGCTAGGAATGACCATGGATATAAATTATAAAATGTTCAATTATTGAGTATCTATCCACATAATAACCTTTACTGAAACACACATGTCCATGCAAGTTTTATGAGATATGGGTATTAAAACAAATCACTAAAAACAATATTGCTTATTCTTATTGTCATGGTTTAATTTTTTAGCAAAATTCGCCCCACTTTTTTCAAGTATTTCCTGTAGGCCTTTGATGTACAAGATCATAAGGTTTCCAACTTTTTAATAAATCTCGTTGCCGTAATAGAAAGTATTATTTGCTATATTTTAGTTAAGATGTATAACAAGTTACCAGATATATTTAAAACAATAATATGTCATAATATATATCAGAATTTCTAATAACTGAGACCTCTTAAACTAATCAGGAATATGTGTGGATTGATTTAATGACAATAGTTAATGATGCGGTTCTTCAACTTTTCCAAAGGAATGGGCCAGGTTAAGTATATTTTAATTTTGAAATGTTCTTTATATCAGAAATATCTAACGTAGAACTTGCGATCCGTTCGATAGAGCCTCCCTGATCGGCATACGAATGCATACGAATTTACAAGACCTGGTAAAAACAAAATTACCTGGGTAAATGGTGATATCGTCCCAAGAACAAATGATTTTCCTAAACCAAATTACATCAGATTTCGAGACCTTACTTTTGTGAAAATTTTTGAAAAATTCATTGGTAACGATATCATAAAGTTTTTAGTGGAAGAGTCGACAAGATATGCTGTTTCTTTAAATGAAGACGATCCGATGAAAAGTCGCTAAACGCCTATGTAGGAAAATAGTTAGTTCAGCGCGATGTTGGTTGAGAGTTTTAAAAATATATTATTAATATTTTTGAGTCTAATAACTAAAACCAATAGCTATCGAGACTTGACCGGCACTCGCAGTAGCATTCACCAATTAATTGTTGTACCGAGAATGATTGGTAAGCAAGAGCGTCATCTCGTATTGTTAAATTTCGCCAAAAAAATGCTCATCGGTCTTAGTAATAGATATCGGATAATATTCCCCTGCAAGATCGCTAAAGTCATTACTATAAATTTACTTATGTGAAGATTAGTGCGAATTATGATCAGCTTCAATGATTGGCGGATAAACTTATTTATATAAAATTTTAAAAAACTCACGAGACAATGCCTCATTTAAATTCCATCACATCGTATCTCCCGAAACATTATTTATTCAAAATGCTAGATTTATCTTCATCAAAGTCATCCTCGTGAAATTTAGCGTTCTGTAATAAGACGTTTTTCGACGATAAAGCCTTTTTGCGGCCGCTGGCTTTATTTCTTTATGCTAATTTGTATTTATATCGAAACATAACACCCAAAACACCCGAGGCAGGGATAATACATGTGAATAAAATTAAATAAGAAAGTGTTATATAAAAATAATAAATAAGTTACACTTATTTCCGTTATGAACATGCGGAATCAAATAAAAGTTTATATATAAGATGAGTAAATAAGTGTGGGTATATGAGTTTATTGAAACGTATATTTTATACCCACATTGGGAATTATGGGGAAATGTAAATATATAGAAAAAAATCAACACAAGAGCAATAGAGAAAAAAAAATACTTAAAGGAAATATGTTCAAAATATCTTAAGAATAAATAGAATATTTCTTTTTTAACTTTGGTAGGAACAAGGTTTAAACATTTGTTACAGCCAACGTACTTGATATCTTAAACTCCTCTATCCAGCTCTTCCGGGGAATTTTCCTTTCTTATTTTAGGTTTAAAGTACTTAAAATGTTTTTTTCTAATTTAATTATTTTGGATTTATGGTCTTTTCATTTCTTACTTCTATTCGTGTATTTTTATCATTTGATATGATGGCTGAATACCACTCTACTCTTTTATTAGATGATATTTTGGATTTTTCTTTAGCTAATGGCCAAATAAAATGTTTTTTCCTGGAATTTTTGCTATTAAATCTATATGTGCTGTAGCATTTTTTTAAATTCCTTGTCAGTCTTTTCTTGTTTTACATTTTAGTTAATGACTTCATTCTCTTTCTCGTCACGTTCGTCAGATTCACGCGTTTTTCTGGAAGACAAAGGGATCTATTTATTGCAGGTACATTCAGCAAAATCACAGGTATTTTCAGAAATATTATTATTCGTTTGTCACTTACTTGCGGAAGTCTACTGGCGCCGATTGTTTATGATGCCTGCCGATTCGAGATATTTTAAGAGCTGTTTGTTGATCAGTTTCCCCATGACTTTGGACATGATGGGAACTACTACATTAATGTTATATTTATGAGAGGGGTGATACTTTGCTATTTTTGCTTGTTCTTTATCACTCTTGAATGCATCTTTTTTATTTCTATCTTTATTCTTTGCTTTTCCTTGTGAATCTCATTGTTCTCATATTGATTGTGATTCTGATAGGCAACGTCAACTTCGCTATCTTTTACTTATAATTCTAAAATTCCGTTCTTCTCGTTTTCCATATCTGTTACATCCCTCTTCGTTAATCTTGACTTCCTGGTTAGTGTGATTATCTTTTACCTTAGTTAGTCCTTCAGTGATTTAATTTTTGTGGTCGTCATTAGAGTGAACCTCACTTACATCTGCCTTTTCATCGATTCTGTTATACAAATTCACATCTTACTCTTCAGATCCATTTATTCTTTTTCGATTTCTTCGCATATCTGAATGACCTCCAGCACACTATATTCCTTAGATGAAAGTGGGACTTAATTTTGGGCATCAGGGTCATTAACTAGATAGTGCACTGTACTGTCTAGTTAAAGACATAGAAGAAACAATCGAATGCAAAGAAATTGCTCTTGCTACGTTCATTGACATAGAGGCAGCATTTAATAATACCTCACATCAGTCCATCAGAAGAAAGTTAAGCTCCCAATCATAAGATGAACTGAAACAATGCTAAAGCACCGCTTTGTAACAAAAGAAACAAACGGAGCGTCAACAGCCGTCAACACAGTGAAAGGGTGCCATCAGGGAGGTATTCTCTCCCCCCCCCCCTACTGTGGTCACCAGTAGTGGATAAAATCTTTATTACTCTGAATAGAGCTGGATTTATAGTTCTAGGCTACTCAGACGACCTAGGTAATAATAAATGGCAAACATGAAGGCGTAATTTCAAACCGAATGCAAGACGCCTTAAACATCATCAAGAATTGGAGCGAAGCGGAGGTACTCTCCCTATATCCTAGGAAAACCATTCTTGTCCTGTTTATAAAAAGAAGGATGCTAGAAATGAGAGCGCCCATCCTACACGGAACACAGATAACTTTTTCCACGGAAGTTAAATATTTGTGTGTCACACTGGACCGTATGCATCTAGAAAACACCATCTCTAAAGACACAGCGGCAATCTGGACATGCCGCAAACTACCTGGCAAGACATGCGGCCTAAAACCAAAAATGGTGCCTCGCTGGTATGGTGGCCAAAAACCCAGCAGGTCACCGCTCGGACCAAACTTAATAAAGTGCAAAGGCTGATATGCTTAGGATTAACAAGGCCAATGTCAACGTGCCCTACCGCACCCTTAGAGGTACTGCTAAACATGCCTCCTCTTCATCTCAGTGTGAAGAGGGAGGCTATTATCGATGGTCACACGCTATTCCAAATAGGCAAATTCAAGCCTGGAGATTTGACTGGTCACCTGCGCATCATTGAAGAAATAAAACTGGAAAATGCCAGCAAACCAAGTGACCAAACCATTCGCAGTGGTTATTGATGACCGCCAATCGGGGGAGAGTAAAAAACTACTTCAGGCCTTTAACGCACCGCTGTAGTACACAGATGGATCAAAACTAGCGAAAGGAGCAGGTCTGGACATTTCAGGTCCAAAATGTAAACTCTCCACACCGCTAGTCAAAGATATAGCCATCTTCCAAGTGGAAATGCTTGTCATAAATATATGTGCAGAAGAGTGTCTCCTACAAGGACTTCACAGAAAGTACATCGACCTATTTTCAGACAGCCAGCCGGCTCTAAAAGCTTTCAAATACGTGCCAAATCTAGTCTGGGAATGTAAGCAAACCTTAAAAAAACTAATAACACGTAAACAGGTAAGTTTAATGTCGGTTCCTAACCATAGAGGCATAGAGGGCAACGACAAAGCAGACTGCTTTGCGAAAGCACGAGCTGGAACACCATAACATGGTCCAGAGCCCTACTGTGGCCTTATGAAGAGCCACATCACCGAAGAACTAAACAAATGGTAAAAAGACCAATAATTGTCGTCCTACTGGAAAACACTGCAGGACTAAGACAGGCGAAAAACTTTATCACCATCTCTTCGAAAAGAGTAGAACAGCTCTTATACATGAACAGAGCAGATATTAGAACTGTCGCCGGACTTCTCACTGGACACCGTCCGGTAAAATACCACCTAAAGGCAATAGCCAAAGCAAAAGACGACCAATGCAGATTTTGCTATAATGCAACTGATACCGCAGAACATCTACTCTGCCAATGTCAAACCCAACTCTACAAAAGGCTCAAGTACCTTGAAAGAGTACAGCTACCACCTCAAGAAGAAAGTCAACTACCTGTAAAGATAGCAGTGCAGGGCGGCTGAAACTAGCCGAAAAGACTCCCTAGCAATCTACAATCTACATATTCTACTGAGTTCTCTAATTCCCATTACCATCCCTTGTGAAACATTTTGCTAAGAAGCATTCTTCCGTGGTACTGAAATAAAAATCTGATTTCGTAAAAATATGTAGATAAGCAGCTTAGAACTATTTGTATTTCCAATCAATTTCTCGAAAAATAAATCCTAATATCCTGGCACTTAAAACCTACGTGGCCTACAAGGAAAGATTTTTTGTATTCGGCCACCTGCGCTGTAAAAATACTGTTAAACCCATTTAGACGACTGAATATAAAAATTTGAGAAGTGATTGGCTTCAACCGAAAACTCAATTTTCTATCTGAGCTTACAGGCAAAGTAAAAAAACATATGTTTTTGAATTTTCAGGCATATACGGCCCCCCTTGGATTTTTATTTTATAGCTTAATATAACTGGGCAAAGACAATGGCTCAATTTAGGCGAAACTACTATATGAGTTAGTTATTTTATTTTTATATAGGTACGTAGGTACGCCAGAATAATCAAAAAAATTATTATAATCTGCAGTCTAGATTCCTTGTTAACATGTGTAAAAACAACTGGGCTATAAAACACAGGACAGATTAATTCCATGGTTTATACTTATATAAGTATGTTTAATTGTTTATCAAAATCGGATGTTTTAAATTACTCTATTACTAAATAAACACGATATGTACTTGAAAAAATTAATTATTGAATTATATTAGCTAAATTAAAGTGATATTTGTAGATGATAATGGAGGCTTTCTGTGATAATATCCCGATATAACGATGCCCAACACCCCACGAATAGTCGATTTTATTGCGCCATAAAAATGTGTCAGTGATAAACCATGGATGGAAAAATCCTATTAAAATATAAATATTAGTAATTATCTATTTTAAGTATAATAAAGTCGTTAATAACAGGCTTGAGCGTTAATAAAATTGTGAATTATCCACGAAGTTAAACGAGAATGCATTAATCGGTCAAACGGCTTTTTTAATGTCTGATAAAGTTTGAAAAGGCCATTAGGCAGATAATTATTTAGAAAGTATTAACGGTCCTTTTTAGTGACCTTCTATTTATTAAATATTTAAACTAGCTTCATAAAACGGCATCGTTTTTGTGATTTTATATTAATCAAAATATTTTTAAAATCGTGTCCCTGCGACATGTAAAGGTTTTTTTAATGACCATAATAAAGGTCTGCTGTCATGCTGTTATATTCCAGATGAAATTGATTCGTTTTGATTTACGAATTTGTATGCCCAACAGAATTTCACGATTTGAATACCTTTTTATTATATTTTTGCCACACTAAATGAAATAAATGAAAATTTATTGATTATAAAATGTGAAATATATATAAGTAAAGAATTCCCTCTATTTTTGGGCTTTCCAAAGGTTTTGGTATGCTTTTCATTTCTGAAATGGCTTCGTGACCATGTATTATTTCAATGCGATGGTAATCCAGCAAATTTTTACCAACAGTGCAGAAATATTTAGGTTTTCAGGCTCTGAACGTTTATATTATATTCTTAGTTTGACTTTCTTGAAATAAAGTTCGTGACATAAACCAAGTAAAATGCCAACGATTTATTAATGCCTAAGCATGCTAAACATTTCAACCATATTCCTGTCTTTCTCAACTGTCTGAAACAACGAAATCATGAAAAAATATATTTTTCTAAACTTTGAATCTTTCTGGGCTTACCATATATTTAAACAGGATATTCTCCATAATTATTCATTAATTGTACTGGTATGCTGGTGTGCTGCAGATGCACATGTCAAAATATCACAAAAAATCAAAGCAATTAAGAACACAATAAAATATTTACATAGATATTTCTAAGATTGCACGACATTCTCGAAAATTTAAAATGCTCCTTAAGTCGTACGATTCAAGTATTAAAGGCGGTAATTCTTGTATATTAAAGCGGAATTAACTTATTAAGTTGTAATATTATATCTAACTTAGATTCTTTATATCTGCCTTAGCGTTTGGCGGATTTCGATTTTTCTTAATCAGAATCATTTCCAAAAGCTCTCTTTAAAATGCAGTTGATAAGATTTTTGCTTATTGATATGTAAATATGTGTGTCACTTCCTTTTCTTATTTTGCTTGAGTTAATTTAAATTTTCATTTTCATTTTTAGATTAGTTTCAGGTTTATTAATTTAACGTTTCAGTGTTTCTTAATTATCTTTCGCGGCACTATTTCCCAAATCAAAAAAATTCTTAATTATAGGTCAGTTTGATAGAACCACAAAATTAAGCGATCGACCGTATCAAAAGGATGCCATTAACAAAGCCAAATGTTTCTTGCAAATAATGGCTATTTCAACAAAGTGGTTAATTCTATCTTCAATTTAAGAACACAAAATCTGAAAAAAAAGTAAACCTGAAACTACTCTAAAAAATTGCAAGCGCACTCTACAAACACAAGACATAATAATATGTCATAAATGTTATAATCTAATGCAAAAATTTCACCCATTAGAAAAGTAAAACAAATAAATAAAGGTAGGTTTTTTAAACAAGCTTTTATTTAAATGCACTAAAAAGAGGAAAATAAATTTTGAAGTAAATCAAACACATTATTTTGTTAAATTAAACATGTTTATATGATATAAAAGCTTGTCGCGAGAATAGGTTTATCTTGACAAGTAATTCTAAGTAGAAATATAGGCAGTTTATAAAAGAAATTTAAACAGGAAAATCTCGCTGCAAGATTTTATATCATATATCAAAGTTTATTTTCTTTTTTTAATGCATTTGAATAAAAGCTTATTTTTAATTTTTTTACCTTTATTTATTTTTACTTTTTAGTATCATGGGATAGCAAAATCAGTAATTTAGTAAACATAATATTTTTCTTTATAAGACTTAGATTTTATTCATGTTGTTGTATAGGACAAAAAATCATCCATCCCCCCAGAGGTCCGTTGTAGGGACATAAGTGCTTCCATACCACATGTTGCTCCCCGGTGCCCTGAGGTGCCACGTCATCGATATGATATGTTTATACACCCTCATACCATTCACCACTCGGCACGTGCTCACCTTGGTGTTGGGTATGGCGATGTGGCCAAAGCATATGTAATGTAGTATAAACTGTAAAAGCTATTTAACAGTGAAAACCGTATGTTTCTAGCTATCATCATTCTCGAGATACAAAAACTATCCTTTTCATCCTTCTAGAGGATAAAAATCCAAAGTTGTTCAGCAAATTATCTTCATTTTTCCTGAGGTATCCAACAGTAAAAAACCGTATGTTTCTAGCTATTATCGTTCTCGAGATGCAAAAAAACTACCACTTTCATTGGCCTAGGGGATGCAATTCCAAAATTTTTCATCTTCATTTCTCTTGTAAAACAGTATCGCGAGCTTTGTTATATGTTTTACAGATCGATGGTGATCGTAAATTCTTAAAAACAAGAAAATTCACCATTTTTTATCCGCCATTTTCATTTTTGATTAGGGAAAAGGTTTAATTTGTATTGTCACGGGAGCAAAAAGTACATGCCAAATCTGAAATAAATCGGACATTTAGAAGTAGTTCTAATTCAGCTTGCAAAATTCGATTACTGACAGACAGACAGATACACAGGTGAAAGTAAGTAAAAGCTTGTAAATAAAAATAAAGGAACCCATTCCAGTTACGAAATCCCTTATCAAGATTGTGTTAACGTTTATATTCATCTGAGTACCTACAAAACCTCCTTAATGGCTACAAATATGACAAAAACAATTGAACAGTCTTAACAAAACACGCACACCAAATGAAATACAAATGTAACTATCAAGAAACAAAAATCTTGAAAAATGAACTAAACCAATTTATTAGAATTTTTGAAAATTATTTTTATTGAGAAAAATCAAAATTCGGTAGACGATAAGATAGATATAAAAATGTGCCACCTTCCGACAACGTCTAGAATAACACAATTAAGTAATGAATATTTGCCAATATCGTAAGATTCAATAGTACCATTTTAAAAGCTAAAGAATCTCCTGGACCTAAGAAAAATTTTAATATTGCATTGTGTCTTTAATTGTAACCAGCAAGATTGTTCAAGCTCAGTAGTTTATGACCAGTTTTATTCGAATTTTAAATATTTGCAATTGCAAACGTTTTCCATAGTTTTACCAAATACATCATTATTCATTAACTTTAATCAGCAGCAATGTTTAAATCCATAACATGTGCATCTTAGGATCCCAACGCAATTAATAAATGAAAGATTCCTCTCTTTTTGCATGCTAGTCATTGTCAAGCATTCGAAGCTAAAGATATATAATTTCCAAAGAAGGAAATTGAAAAAATGTTAGTATGCTATTTTCCAAATTTTGAAGCGCCCTCTGTCTAAAATGAGCCGCATTACGGAAATCAACTACATTCCATTTAAAAGACAACTTTCTTATAATAATTTTGATTTTTTTGTTTAGCTTTTTATCTCTAATACTTTTTGAGATATCGTGTGTCTACTAACACTTCGCATTTTCGTCTTCTTTCATAGACGATTTGACATGTATCCTTGGATCATAGTGTGCGTCTGCAATTTCTGTTTTCTCTCCATGGAAACAATTTTGGTATTTAAACCAGCGAATATTAACTACGATAAGAAGATTCACTCTCCGCGGAGGCACGTCAACGGTATGTCTCCTTCCCCGCGCGAAAACTAGCATGATACTGGCATGTGACCTTTGGACTCGGCGCACACTGGTCGAATTTCTAGGAAAGCTGGCCATAATAAGGTTTATCAGAAATAAGACATAAAAGTTATTAAGTATTATACGTTTTATATATCGTGTTTTAGACAAATAATTGTTGAATTTTTTGCTCATCATCTAGATTTATATATAGGGAGTATCAATTATCACTAACGATAAAAATCATGTATAAAAATCATTTGTATGTTCTTAAATCGTTTTAAAAAAGGATTTTGAAAATTAAGGGCTCCTTCCTTGTAAAAAAAGGGTTTTAAATTTTTAATTCGATGATCCAAATTTTGTTTTTGCAACGGTTAATTCAGGACTTTCACGAGCAAAATGAATGTTAAGCGGACGACAGAAACGCGTTGATGAGGGCCTGCAATTTTGCCATACATGTATTTCAGAGTTATCGCTATTTTTAAAAAATTAATCTAATAGGGACGCAACTAGTAAAAAATATAGAAGCATCAGTACAGCTGTTATTCAAAAACACTTGCTTATATTCTGAATATCCGAAGGTAATATCAAAGCCATATTTACAAATTAAAACTAAATTATAAATTTTTATCTGCTGATTCAGCCAAAGTATTTATTACCTCTTTTTATAATAACATCAGTCTTGCATCAGCAATAATGATTCTACCGAAATTTCAGCTTCAGTTTCAGTTACTACAATATTATGGGATTAGGGGTGGGCGACAATAATCGATTATTCGATTCACTTTTAAGAAATTACCGATTAATCGACTTATCGATTAATATTTCAGAAAATATCGATAATTGATTATTTTGATTAATCGATTATTCAGTTATTTGCTAAAATATTAAGAGTTTAATCGATTATTCAATTTCTTGCCCACCCGTACCGATGACTTTACAACAGATATAGCTTTTAAAATTCCAATTTAATAATGCGTTGCGTTAAGGGTAATTTAAATGACATTTGAAAATACATTCAGTACAACATATGAAGCAAAAAAAAAAAACAGAGAAACGTAAATGCTCAAACAAGACAGCAGCAGGGAAAACTGCGCACGTTACAAATTTAGCCAATAAGGGATCCTCATTCCACGCGTCATTTTCTGATAATCTGGCTACAGTTGTTGCACAATTAGGTATAACACCAACACATAACCTCAACGGAGTGTTAGCACGTTAGCAGTATAGTACATCAGTCTTTATCTTTTTATTATGTATTTGGGCAAAACTATATGATAAGAAGAATCACTCTCCGCGGCGGCATGTCAACGGTGTGTCTCCTTCCCCGCGCGAACACTAGCAGAATATCGGCAGGCCATGATACAAATAAAACAATCATGTTGGCAGGCGACCTTTGACGCGGCGGCCATAGACCAGCTCATCCTTTTGTCAGATTAATTTTCACGCCTAAATTCTATATAGTCGAGTCAATTCGATATAAGATAATATCGCTATTTTTTAGTTGTATTGTATTACAAAATAGGAATGAAATATACAGTAAAAATATTGTGCGAAACCTTTAATCAATTTTAAAATCACCCAAAACGCCAAAATTTAATTAAATATTAAAAGATGGGGCAAATTCGAGCAACATTTTCTTCTTGATGTCTTTTGTCAGAATATTAGTATTAGGAAATATGGTGAAATCATTAACACAAAATCAAAATCTTTTAAATATTAGTTATTACATACCTTGAGTATTGTTATCAATAATAACTAATTAAAAATGTTAACAGATTTTTGAAACATCCAGTTGAATACAAACTTTATCAAAATATTTATTTGGTGATAATAATAAAAAAAAATCATAACGTAAGTTTGACAGAACGCTGCAAACAATTCAGAAGATATCAGTTGTGTTTTTCCAATACCAACTAAAGTATTAGAGTGCTATAAATAATTTCGTCATAAATTTGATTAAATATACCGCAAACGAAAATATCGTTTATGGCCAGCTTTTATTTAAATTCAACCTGTGTGCGGTGGAGTTCGCTGATCGTTACCAGGCAACGAAGAAAATCAACGACGATTCCTTTGTAGCGCTTTCTGGCCATTGAGTGGGCCTTCTTGTCGTAGTTAATATTCGCTGTTTAAACCATTGGTTTAAGTGGTAAATCGTGAAAATTTCAATAAAATGCCTGGAATTACCCCGGAGCAGGTTAGCGGCTTTAGTGAATGAAAATCTTTAAAAATGAACTAAACCAGTTAAAAAAAGGTTTTGGAAATGAGTTTTATTAAGAAAAATCTTTGGTAGTCGATAAGGCAGATATAAAGAATCCAAGTAAATTATATCGCAACCTATTAAGCAAGTTCCACTTTAATATAGAAAAAGAGCCAACATGCGACAACGTCTAGAATAAACAGAAATTAAATAATGGACATTGACCTGTATCATACGATACAGTACTATTTTAAACGCTAAAGAAGAAGTATGTCAATATTTTGTTGTGTCTTTAATTGTAGCCAACAAGATTATTTAATCTGAGTACTTGATGACCAGTTTGACTACAGTTTTACATATTTTCATTTGCAAACGTTTTCTATAGTTTTCCCAAATACAGCAATATTCATTAACTAAATTTAAATCTGCATTATTATAGTTGTTACTCTTTTTTGCATTTCAATCATGGTCAAGGATTCATAGTTCAAAGATAAACATTTTTCAAAAAAGGAAAGTGATGAAAAGTGGGAATGTTGTTTTGAAACCTATAAAGCGCCCGCTGTATAAAGTGAACTATTTTACGATGACATTCCATTTAAAAGATAACTTTCTTAGAATGATTTTGATTTTTTATTTATTCTTTTATCTCTAATACTTTTTGAGATATCGTGTGTCTCCTAAAGCTTTGCAGTTTTATCTTCTATCATAGGTTTGATTTGACATGTATCCTTGGATCATAGTGTGCTTCTGCAATTTTCGTTTTGTCTCCATGGAAACAATTTTGGCATTTAAACCATTGGTTTAGATGATAAATCTTAAAATGTTTAATAAAATGCCCAAAATTACCCCATCGAGAACAAACAGGTTAGCGGCTCTAGTGAATGAAAATCTTGAAAAATTAATAAACCAGTTCAAAGGAAAGTTTTTGGAAATGATTTTTATTAAGAAAAATCAAAATTCGGTAGGCGATAAGACAGATATAAAGAGTGCAACACGACTTTCTTATTAATTAAAGCGAACCTAACACCGGAAAGTCGTGTGTGCAATATCCCGGCTCCTGGTGTGGAATTCGTGAGCGCCACCAGTTCTGCCAGAGAACCTGGAAAATCTCCGCTAGTGTTATGCGGGGTTGTTAGGCACGTTCTACTAAGCAAGAAAACACAACCTTAATTATTTACGATTCAATCTGTTGGCTTCTTGATTTTTTCTAATAACAACAATCTTGCAATGAAACTTAAATGATACTTTAAAAAAACTAAGGACCACAAAAAACTATTAAGTATTAAGAGTACAATATGAGGATTGTACAGAGACCAATTCTGTTGGTAAACTCGGTACTGTATGCCTTACAACTCTAAACTCTAAGAACTACTATCTGAAGCGATCACTTTGGTTTACCTAAGATTAATATAAATATGCAAACCGAAAAGTATGAATTAGTAGCCGCACCACTAATTAATGCAATAATAATAATATTATCAGTCAATAATGAAAGTAACAATGATTATATCAATCGGCAAGAGAAAAAATAATAAATTTAATAGAAGCTACGGCCAACAATGATAAGACTATGAAAATAATATGAACGATACCACTTTAGAATTGAAGGTCTAAAAGGGCTGCAAGCTCAACAGTAAAGTGAAAGTCACCTGCTCGAGAGTGAGAGGTCGTGAAAATTTGTAATGGCTTCTGGCCCCTGTAGTAAAACCCTGTAATAACCCAATACTAATTATACTAAGCCCCTTATTTCAATGAAGAAATTATATCCCTCTTGCACATACATGTTTTTGTAAAACAAATCATCCCAAAAATTATCAATGGATTTTCAGTAATCATCAGAAGAAATACAAATGAGGCAAATAAATTAAATATAAAAGAAACAGGTTTGAACCACCCATGAATATAAACTTCTCCATATGCCCAGAACTAAAGTTACATTAAAAAAAGTTCAGATATAATATGAGGAAAATGGTAAAATATCATATGGAATGCAATGCAACTGGTGGCCGATGTAAAAAAATTAACACAGATAAAAGTAATTAAATCATTAAATTAGACAAGAAAATCTTTAGCAATATTTACCTCTCTTGAGTTGGAAGGTTGCCTGGATGATCAACTGCCTCGGTTTTTATAAGGTGAGCTCGGAAAGCCTCTACAAATAATGGAAAATAATCTTTAGTGTCATGGCGACCATGTGCCAGCAGGCATTAAAAAAAAATAATTCCAGAAAAATCTTACCTTGTGTAGAATTAATATCCCTATAAATCGGTTGTGTCAAACACAAATTAGGAACAACCTCAAGATCACCAGAAGTTTAGTATAACAGAAAATACTAAAAGGCTGAGTCACCTTCAACTTCACTTCAGCAAAACACTTCCTCAATTCCCAGTAGGTATTTCTAGAAGAACGAGATCATCGGTTTTAATCAATTTGCCTTTGCAACTACCAAGGAATTTAGAGAAAAAAAAACGTCAGTTCAGAAAAAATGGTAGTGCCAAGAGCAATGATCGAAAGAGAGAAATAAGCTACAAGCAAAAATGCCAGGCCGGTTATTTCGTTCAGAAATGAAAAGGCTTCAAATTTGCAGCTAAAATGAGGTGCGCCACTTTTTCTGAAACTTAGTGTATATTCTCACTCGCCTTCCGATCAAAATAATTGTTGATACGTGATAAACGATTAGACTCTAAAAATATCTAAAACTATTAACCAAATGGCGCTTATAAGCTACTCTATCCGCCGTTGCAACGGAAAATTGATTTTTCCCATTTATCACTGTCAGAGAGCATGAGTATAAAATCTATAAATTTGAAATGGGTGTTAAGAAATTGGTGTTGTAAATAGATGATGACCCAGATATGTTTATCAGTTGAAAATGTGGTATTTTACTGAGTAGTTAACTGGTAAAATATTAATTCCATAGATCTGTAGACAAATATCGAACGGCGAATAATACGTTTTACTAATGTAGATGTTACATATTGATTCTGTTCAGTTTACATTTTCTACTTAATTAGCAAGCAATCAAGTAATATAGACCATTTCTTTAGTTAACCGATTTTTGCTGGAACATCGCTTTATTGCCTGTTGCTAGTAAAGTATTTCCATTTTCTAAGGTTATTAAGATACCAAGCCATTATTTGATCAAATGTATTGGCTAATCTCAAACATGGATAGTGATATATACAACCAATATCGTGAGAGGGATTCATTTCAATCGAGTTTTAATCTATCTTACAATTTTTAAATTAAAACACCTAGAGGTAGGCACATGAAAATAAAACCGCAAAATCCACTACCGAGAACAAAAAATAATTTTAATTAACAAAACCTTGGTAATAGATATGGCCTCGGATATGGCAATACTGCATTTTTAAAATAAAATACAAGTCAGCTTACCTTGTTGTAAGGGCCCTTGCCTTACCTTACCTCTTTATTACCAACACAACCATACAAAACAACAGTATTAATTATTAGTTTTTAAACTGGAAAATCCGCCTCGAAAATCTAAAATCACAAACAAAAACAAACCAACGATCCACTGATAGGCACGCGCCAATTGAATCGGTAACGGTCGTGATCGACGTGATGTAATTTTAATTAGGAATAAGCATCTGACGACCTGACACCTGACACGACATCGACACTTGGCCAAGAAGAAAAGAGACGAGATTCAGAAGTTGACAATGACACGTTGCCACGTTTCAAATAAGCATCTACCCCTAATACTATGAAACCATGGATTGTAGTACCAACCTATTCTTTATTTTGATTGTTGGGGCTTAAATTTTATAATACACCATAAAACAATTGAATCTTTTATTTATCAATAATTTCTGGCTTGCAGAAGAAATGTTTTTAAAAAGGAAAATCTTAAATAGAAAGTCCTTGTTCCAAAACATGCATGCATGCTACTGCTAAAAATAATACCCATACAAACACCCTTTTGTGTGCCTCATACGACTACTAAAAATCACTTATTTAAAGCCCAGCTTGTGCAACTGAACGAGTGGGGAGCGTAGTACTATACCGGCAATGCATGACGCGCATAAAACAAAAATTACTGAGCTTACTACAGCTATGTTATACGGTCAGGCAACGATTTGAGCGTTTAAAAAATATTATTTTAAACTTTGATTGTATTTTTATACTTTTATGATTGGAAATTAGCCAAACAACTATCAATATTTATATAAACATTCCTTGAAAATTTCAGATTATATTGTAATTTTTACATGAGAGGCCAAGCCTCAGTTGCTTTATACGACGAAGATTATATAATTGCCATTACAAAATATGTGCACGTTCTTAAGTGATAATTTTATAGGTAGTTTACATGAGAGGCATTAATAAATGAACAGTCTGGTCTTCACTTAAGCTGACGCAAAAAAACGCCCCTTGATGTACCTTAAACATGTTACCAAAATAAACGAGGGATATAAGGCATCAGTAAATCACTTTTCCCTCATGTCGTATCGTTCGTTCTAGAGCAAATATGTGTATTATTCAAGTAAGATAAAAGCATGTCTTAGAACACCGGCTCCAGAACTACAATAGAATAATTTAAAATCAATATTGATATCAAAGACGTCTTACATACTTTTTTTATACAGTGGAGCTTTTAAGCAACTGATTTTAGAGTTTTAGGAAAACGGGTACCTGGTTAAAAATTACACTGAAGTATACAATCCTGTTATCATTATAGCATTTCTTTATATTTTGGTTTTGTACTGTTTTCCAGAAAGCAATTCTTTTCAGTGACCTAGGCAAAATTATATCAATTTTATCCATAAGGGTGACTGCTCGCGTTGTTTGTAATTTGTATTTAATGTTTACATATTTTCCAAGTTCACGTTCAAACTTAGGACAGGTGATATTTACTTAGTAGTTTATACATTTTAGTAGTTCACAATACCTAAAGTGTAATGATTTTACTGTTTCATGTTAGTAGTACCGCATTAACTAGCGCTAACAAAAACGTGTCTTATTTTTAATGCCTTTTTGTAGAACCGTGTTTCCAATAAAAATTAATCACTAAACCAACCATACTAAGTTGACTTCCAATAAAAAGCAGTTGGGCAAAAATTTACGAAACCTTCTCTTAAGTCAAATTTACCAGATCAAAGAAAAGTTGTTGACATGCAACATGACTCTATTGAATGGAAACTTCATATTTCGAAAAGCGACACTTTGCTCGTAGTAATATGATGAATTATTTCGTCAAATGCAAAACTCACCATTGGCTGTGATATGTAGGTTTAACAATCATCGTCAGACTCAAAATTCCATAAAAGTTAAAAGATTAACCAATATGTGTCCCGGATAATGTAGAAACCCTTTTTTGCGACTATCTCAAAAGTTACATACAGAGCTTTGCATTTAACGGGCTCCTATTGTCACGACTTGTATTTTTTATCTGTGACGACACGCCTTACTTAGCGTGTAGGAGAGTAACTCAGATTTAGGAACGCACTACGTCAAGTTGAGAAGAGATAATAAAGACGACACATCGATAAAAACAATAACAAGTTTATTTACAAACAAACTTAACAACGGTTAGATTGTATACTAATAAAGGCGTGTTTAAGATTATAGATGAATTAAGAGTTTACACTATACCCAATTAATATGAAATGCATGTCTTCTCGAGGGAGGCTTAGTTCAAAGTTTGTCTAGCAAGCGACGTTACTATTTTATTAATAAAGTTTATGTGAGCGGGTTGTCTTTTATTTAGGTATTTGTTCTGATATTTATAAGGTAAGTCTTTTAAGTTTATCACAAATTGCTAAGGCACTTTCACTACTTTTTAAAACTCCTCAAAAACTATCCCTTTACTAGAAGGTCTAATACTTCATAAATTCGACTCTCTCTTATACTTTTAGTAGCCCCCGAATGCCGTATACCTGTGCATACGTTCACCCAGGTTAGGTAAGGACCTGACAACCTTATACCTGTGCATAAGTGTTCTCAGTTATGGGGGTTGTGGGATAGAACAACTAGAAGTGGACGTACCTGTGTACTGCCCAGCGACTAATTGAACGGTTTGAGAGACCCGAAAGTCTGATTAACTCGGCGTTTGCCTGCGTATTTATATGTTACAAAATGCTGATGGCTGCATTATTAAGGATTAAAGTCGCTCCCGTCGACCGCTCAAATTGTTTATAATTAACAGTGAATGTTTATATAGCATAGTTCAAGTTCAAACTTGCTACAGGGTGATATTTAATTAATGATTTTAATTAGTTCACACATTCCCCCTCCCTGATAACGTTGGTCCCCAACGTTTTAACCTGACTTGTTGGCTTTAAAAGAGAGAAACCCGACCTCAATTCGAGAAGACATACTGTATTGCACCTAATTTTATTATAATTTAATATATATTTCGTCAGTGGACTTGTTCTGGCTTAGATGCACCCATTTCCATTTCATGTAGTAAGTTCTTGTATGGTTTGCCTCGCTCTGTGTGCTAGTTATAGGTACATGTAACAAAAGAAAAATAGTTTTATAAGTTGTACCAACAATGTTATAATCTTATCCTATGTTTTCTTATTTGTGACGTTTTTTGTTGTCTTATTAACAAAATCATAATTTGATAAACCCGGCCTTTTACTAAAGATGCATTATTGCAAAATTTATTTGCTTCTATGGCCAATAACTTTTTACGTCTTAGAATTCATTGTGTTAATAAAGCAACTGCGTGACAAACGTATTATTTAAATACGGTTCTGTTTTATACCTTATTACTAACTATATATTATAAAAACTCTCTCGATTTGATTTCTTTAAGCTTATTGATCTATTATACCTTATATCTAGTGCAAACCTATCCGTTTTGAGAACATCTTTTTATACTGGCTTATAATGCCATTTTTTAAAACTAGGTTTTTATGTCTATGGACAATATGATGCCTTTCATATGATATCTCCTCTATTAAGATGCGTCCATCCCAACAGAGGTGACATTAATTCATTGTCTTTATAGCTGTTAGTTTTTTTTGGGGAAAAGGTCTGTTAGTGCGGTATATCTATAAAGAGAATGAATTTTTTCCCTTGGCATTAAAAAGAAACTCATTGCGGCCCTGTATTACTATAAAGCACCTATACTAACAATATTACGGTATGTTAAACTTATTATAAAATAAAATTTAAAAAGATACTTAAAAAGCCGGTTTTGTCTATATTCTATTTAGCCATTGTTCTATACTTCTTAATTTTAAATCCATTATTTACAAATTTATCAAAACTATATAGTATATGGACTTTCCCGTCTATGTATAAAATATTTGCTAACATCATAGTTTATTGACTCAGTTATATTTCTTGACCTATCCAAAACTGATATCGGTATATCAAATGACACAATTTATTTTATTTGCTGACTCAATTCAACATGCTAGCTTTGTTTAAAACAATAAAATATATTTGCAACATATCATATGTCTTTATGAATCTTATTATTTTCTTAAGTTATCGCCTGGCAATGCAATCTTGTGCCACTTCGATGAATTAATATTAACAATGCAATGTACATTAATAGGAAATTATACGTTACGCTTCCGTGGGTCACAGATGGCCACTGCATATGTCATTTTCGCAGATTCCTTGTGTTGCGGACTACTTGGTTTACACAAAGCCTGGTAGATGGTGCTTGTAGCGGTCTTCTTTTGCAATGCTGTCAGCCGTAGTTCGTAGTCTCGTAGACTCGGTTCTTTGTTCCTTGAAAGACGTGGTAAAATGGCGTCGACTTAATTTGCTTCTTCGTGTGTTGGCATTGGATGGGCTAAAGAATACAATCAAATATAAGTCTCGTGAATATGATTTTTGGCAATATTAGATACTTGGCAAGATTTGATCTAAGGTTTGTTATTATTGAATTATTTTTTAAATTATCTAATTCGTTGTCTACTGCTGCAGGTTTTTCATTCATATATTATAATTTCTTATACTTTTTAATCTTCTAGATATCCCTAGTCGAAGAATGGGGATACTTCTGCTAATGATTGTTCGAATGTATGGACTCGATTGGTGCTTTCCAATGGCTCCTGACTGCTCCTGGATTGTGATCCATGCGGCATGTTCTCAAGGTAAAGTTATATATACATTATTTACACTTTCTTACTGCTTTTCAATACACTTCTTGGTATCGCTTGTATATACATTTTCCCATGTATTTATTTTATTCTATGTTTCTTATATTTATTTTCCATATCTAAAGTTTTTCTTACTCAAGGCTTACTTTAAATGTATATAGGTACGCTATGTATATCTATGCTAGCTTTATGTAAATTCTGTAGGACAGGGAAACATTATATTATTATTTATATTTCCACGCATGCTCTCACACATTATATAAACATCTTTTGCTTATATTTTTCTCCATTATTTCACTTTATTAGCTTTACATAAACACCTTTTGCTTATATATTTCCTCACTATGTACGCTTCTTTTTTTTCTCAAAAACATCTTCTTCTATATTTCTTCTCACTTTACATAAACAACTTTTCAACTTATGTATGCTTCTTCTATATTCTTCATGCTTTACATAAACATTTCTTGCTTATGTAACATTTCACCTGGGTACTTTGCCCTTTAGCTTCTCGGTACCAAAATACTTGCTCGGCTTCCTTGAACGTCAGCGTAGCTACTTCAGTCCCTATATGCTCAACTTTTCCATTTTTTTGCTGTGATGTTATCTTTTAGACCATCCATCGTTGCAATCTTATTTAGGCCGGAGAACACTTTACTTCATAATACTTCCTCGTATACACATATATTCCTATGTATATACTTTCAATACACAATTCTAATGGCAACTCACATTTACTTGTGCTTTACTATATATATCTTCACATTTGCTTCACCTATTTATTTTGCATACATAGTTTACCTACTAATTTACTCGCTAATATTCTAGCTTAATTTTTCTTCATAAATCCTGTGTTCTATACTATGTTTATTTTTCTATGTAGTTTATTAACTTCCTAAGTGTGTTTATCTATATGCTTGTCTTATTTACACTCTGGCTTATATTATGCTATGTTTCACTATATATTTTCTATGTTTCACTATATATCTTTCTTATTTATATTTTAGCCTCCTAAGTGCCTTGTATATATCATTTTCTATGAGCACTTGGGTTTTATATTTACACTATTTACATTTTGAAGCTTCGGGTCTCTCCAAGTTTTTGTGTTTTGTTTTAGTTGCTTAAATTCTTCTTTTTACTTGAGTAATTGTTCCATATAATTATATTTTTCCTCTCTTCGTCCTCTTCACTTGTTTCTCCTGCTTCATCCATGGTTTCCTTTGGTTTCTCCTATACAAATCTGTTGTATTGCTCCATTTTGATGTCTGTTCCATATAATTAACTATATTTGTGTTTTCGGTGCTGACTAGCACCTTCGCCAAAAATAAATCAGCTCCCACAACGTAGTTACCTTCTTTCTTTCTCCAGGTATGAACATGGATCTCGAGATGACGCTTGTAACGTCGACCGCCCGTACGGCGAGCGTCCGTGGATGCAGCACGTGTCTGTACTCTGTCTTTGGTGACGCCTATCGCTCGTAGATGGCAACACTTGGCCGTTCCTCGGCGCGTTATTCGAAACCAATATGTGCTTATTATATGTATATATTTTATGCAATAGTTGAACTGACCTAGCCTGCGTTTATTAAATGTTTAATTACTTAATGATTTACTTGATTTTGATGTTTAATTTAAGTTATTACTGTTGTTGTGACGTAGATTCATTAAGATGGCGGAACTGGGCCCAATTAACACTAAATTGCTTGGCGTCACTATTTTAGATGTGACGTAGATGAATTATGAGTGTCACGACGCTCAAATTAAATCACTTGGCAAACGAGGGAGGCTTATTTTAAAGTTTATTTGGCATAGTGACGCCACTATTTTATTAATAAAGTTTATGTGAGCGGGTTGTCTTTTATTTAGGTATTTGTTCTGATATTTATAAGGTAAGTCTTTTAAGTTTATCACAAATTGCTAAGGCACTTTCACTACTTTTTAAAACTCCCCAAAAACTATCCCTTTACTAGAAGTTCTAATACTTCATAAATTCGACTCTCTCTCTTATACTTTTAGTAGCCCCCGAATGCCGTATACCTGTGCATACGTTCACCCAGGTTAGGTAAGGACCTGACAACCTTATACCAGTGCATAAGTGTTCTCAGTTATGGGGGTTGTGGGATAGAATAACTAGAAGTGGACGTACCTGTGTACTGGCCAGCGACTAATTGAGCTCAAATTGTTTATAATTAACAGTGAATGTTTATATAACATAGTTCAAGTTCAAACTTGCTACAGGGTGATATTTAATTAATGATTTTAATTAGTTCACAATATTTTCAAAAAACATTTGTCAGGTTTTACTCAATGTAGGTGATGAATATCGCAGCAGATATATCACAAAGATACAAAATAAACCTATACGATTGGCGTTCGAAATGTGCCATATTTCAGGCATGGAGTACGTCAACAGTAAACAGGTGCGCATTAAGAACAATTGCAAAATTGTGTATTTCAGATTTTAAAACTTCCAGGGGCATTATAAACCATGAGGAGAGGGGTAGAGGGGTGTATTTTTTCCCTAATTATAAATGTAAAATATCCCTTGCTACTTTTGTATCTCACGTAGATAATCCTGTTGGTCGGGCACCTAATGCCTCAGAAAGGCATACACATAGGTTTTGTCTACTTGAAGTTTATGAAATAGGAGTCAATTTTCACTTTATATTTGACACGCACGGATCAGCAAGAATTCTTGCGGGCTAGCAGATTTTTCTTCTAGAATACAATTTAGGGGAAGAAATCTACAAAGAAATGCCATACCAACCCACACACACAGATAAGCAAACATTCTTACTGGTCAGCAGATGTTCACCGTAAAATAAAATTGGGAGGAGAGGATCAGCAACAATTCGTACGGGTTATCAACTCAGTATCTACAATTTGCTATGATGGACACAGTGACATATAGTTTTTTGAATTATCGCATCCCTTGTAGACTTTTCATGCAGATTTTGCATAGGAGCTTTGAGAAGTAACATATTAAAAGTTTAATGAGTCTCTATTCCTCAAATCTTGTTGCGTTGATTGAATTATAGTAAATAATGTTGAAGCCTGGTTCCTTCAACATTCTTTCAAGGCTTCCCATTCATCTATGAAACATATGAAGACCATCATTCCTCTGATCAAGAAAATTTTGTACCAACGTATGCATGCGAAATATATTTTCTCCATTTGAACCATTCTCTAGATAAAACTAACCTCTACGCATCTATTAGATGCAATGAAGGTCATCGCATTACCGGGAATTCATATTGAATCAGACCACAATTCCTTCAGGGCGAAAATCAAATTCCGATTGGCTAGGGTTATAAGAAAGATGATGAATTTCAACTCAATTCAACTGGTAAATATTCTAACGTATATTTAAAAACTGATGTTACTTCTTGCAGATGTTCTTTAAAATTTTAGAAAAACAAGTATTCAGAAATTAGAACCTGCACATTATTACACTATTCCAGGTTTAAGTTTTGATGCATAATATAATGAATTTCCTTTCTGTCCTGAAAATTATAAACCTCCTAATTCAAAATGGTCAAAGTTACGTCCAAAGTTAAATAATAAAGAAAACTGTTATTCATTATTCTTTACTGAAATAATGCATTGAAATAGAGATTGTTAAAATATATAGGGTGCTGAAGTTTAATCAACCGTCGTGGCTAAAAAAAAATATATTGATTTAAACACGAAATTAATAAGTTAATCTAAAAACAAACTTGAAAAAATTCATATAAATTAGCGAATAACAAAATAATGGAGAAACAATGGAAAATGTTAACAGAAGGACTTATAGAAGATTGGTTCCTAAATGAGCAAAAAAAAGTTGGTGAAGAAAATCTTACTTCAAAGGCTTAACTATACTTTCTAAAAATTTAGTTCCGATTCAAATGCAAAAGGTTTTAGTTGAATATAATAGAGCTATTTATATTGGATATCTCAAGACCTCTAATGTATGATTTTTTCACAATTTTCTTAAACCCTCATATAGCAAATACGAAGAAAGACGATCACAATATGAACAACACATGAACAACAAGCTTGCGAACGCCGGTAATATAGAAGACGGTGAAGAATACTAATTCAATATCAAAAAGAGCTCCGAAAGGCTCGAAGAATACCATTCTACTGAGGAAACAAGACATAAATAAAGTGAATGGATGTCTGAGGAAAGACTGGAACTGATGGAAAATACGCAAAACTATAAACATTTGCAAATAACTGAGAATTGCTATCGAAAATTGGCTAACTCAACGCCCCTGGCTCTATTTTCACACTATTTTTCTTACTTTTTCAGTAAGTGGAAACAATTGTAACTCTCAGCCACTACACATCTGCCCCCCACGATAAAAATCCAACAATTATACGATTTTTACTACCATTGACAAATAGAAGAGGGCTAACGATCGAGACTTCGAAGTTGTGAAAAAGATGATACAAATTGTGAATTTGCTAAATGGCGGCTAAGATTTTATAAAAATATGTTGTCAGATGAGAGCTTTAGCAAGCACTTTCCAAAGGAACTGAACCGGTCTTTCTCACTATCTTGCTATATTGCAGAATAAAAAAGGTAGGAAATGAGTAATAGTTGTTCAAGCATTTATGATTTAGTAGACATATATTTGGCTTAACCAGAAACAATGCTAGTGTCATCCATCTAACAAAAACGCATATCCAACTGGCAGTGTTTCCATAAACCCCCAAAAGATGGAAAATATCAAACAGGTAAAATATAGTGCCTTCCAAAAATATGTACCATTCTATGAAGGGATTTTCAACTGGCTAACTAGAGAGGAAAATACTAGTCTAAATTTTAATGTTGAAAACGAGGAAGATTTCAATTATGTTTCTTAATATTTCTATTATTAATTTAACTGTCATAGCATATGTTGCAAAGGTCAAATAAACCATTTATTTACTTTTTAAATTAAAATTTAGTGCCACAAAGCAGCATTTCATGTAAACACATAAGTCCTTTATAAAAATAAATTTTACCATTAATATTTTTAGGGTAACTTTCTTAACATTTTAATCACATAGTTAATATTAAAAAATACGCTTTTAAATGTAGAAAGATACTTTTTATGCGAATCCGGTTTTTCGCTCTACTGTGGTTTTGGAAATGAAAGATTCAATTATTCAACGTATAAACTCATATTTAAATTGGATGAAACCTTGATTAAATTTTAATACTTCATCAGATATTTAAGCATCTTACAATTTTATTCATGATCCGAAATTGTACAAGGATTTTGAATAGATGAATACTAATATAAATTTTAGTCCACTTTAACGAATTCTGTTTCTCAATATGCAGTTTAGCTCCTTGCAATATCATGTAAATATACAAACTTCATTTATATTCATTTATAATTTAGAATGCGATGACATTATGCTAGAAATGAATGAATAAATTAAAGCCACTCACTTTACGGTCAGATAATGGCAAGGTCACGGTCTTATTTTTTGATGGACGATGAATATTTTAGGTCTTCTATCGGTCGGATCACAACACGACCACGGTCTGATGGACTGTATTCACACTGCCCCTGTCGAGTATCAGTTTGATTATTAAAATCAGTTTGGTCTTCAAACAAACAACGTGTTGAAAGGACTTGGCTTGCATTTTGGATGATAAAGAAGAAGAGAACTGTAACCTTCCACCAAGAAAACATTTGGATTCATGCCTTAAATGTGGACCAAAAAAAGGCATAGAGAGTTTGTCATCGTATTCAATGGGATTTGGGATCAGGAAGCAAAATTTTGTCAATACTTTCGGATGTCCAAGAAGAATTTTCAATCCCTATTAGTTAAAATTAGCCCAGACATTACAAATAAGAATACTACTTTTCGTGTAGTCAGTTCTCCTGTCGAAAAGCTAATGGTGTGTTTAAGGTCTGCAAATAAAGGACACACATGCATAGATCATAATTTATTTTAACTGAAGTAATGTCACGACCAGCTATCCGTGACGCCACGCCTTGGTTGCCGTGCAGATTATGTAGAGAAAAGATATTAAAGAAAGCACTTCGGGAAGGCAAAAACAATATCTATTGGTCAACTTAAATGTTTCTAGATTTTCTTAATTTCACTCAGCATTTAAGGCACTGTAATTATTCAACTTTTAAAATCACTTAACTCAAATTTTTGGTATATCAATCGTAGGACTTGAATACTTTAGATGGGTATCCCCTAACAAAATGGGCTTCTGTGAGCTACACAAATGGGTTTAAGGATTTAGATACTGGTAGAACAACCAAAGCCTGTGAACCACGGGCAATGTTTAAAGCGTAATAAGTGAGAGACAAAAGTCTGTCGAACGCTGGTCCTCTGGACTATTTATATAATAAAATCTGCTGGAATTTTAAGATTCCATAATTGCCTGCGCTGCTCGCTGGCGTTGTATCTAGAAGGTTTACATAAGATATTTAAAGTTCAATTTCAAACTTAGGGCAGGATGATATTTATTTAGTAGCTTAAATGTTTTAGTCCACTTGAATTGTGTCTTAGTATTGCAGTCTATTATACTGCGGTGATAATGCTTGAAAATTTGAGTAACTAGTATTTGACTGTGACAAAGATGGATCTGGAGGGAGAGGGTAGTGATGTGGCTGATGTGAAAAATTATGGTAATAGTTCTGACTGGTTTGAATGTTTAAATGTTTGCCCTCGATCTCAAAAATATTTTTATAAAATCCTTTTCTTAGCAAGATGTTGATCCTGTGTAGGAATAGACCCTATATGTTCTTCGACAGAATAAAAAAAATTAATGCATGGTTCGTTGTAAGGTGTTCTTTGGATTAGTACTTCGTGAAGGTACTGGTTGCTGCTTCCAGAATCAGGGCAGTCCTTCTTTTTTCTGATTCTTTTTATCTCAAGCTCTTTGTTGTCAACGAAGAGTTCGATGTAAGCATAATCTCATGCATAGAAATTGGAGGAATGTAGTCACAGTATAGTCAATCGTGTTTTATCTTTCTGGTGGGAAAATAAAAAATCAATTCTTTTTCAAACTTGTTGCGGTTTTTCAGGCGCGTCAAATTTCTTGGAATTGGGAGCGAAAGGATTCCCAACTTTTCTTGCTACGATCTGAAAAAAATTTTGATAAACACATATTTTTTCTTATAACAACTACAGCACAACTGGAATGGAAAGAAATTACAACAAAATTATGGCATTTATAGGATTTTACTAATTGTTTTGGAGAGATAGGTGGCAAATACATTCAAAATGTAGCACCTAAAAAAAATCAGTCGTTTGAGTGTATTGGGTGCGAAATATAAGTTTATCGCATTAGACACTGGATGTTACGGCAAAAATGGTGATAGTGGTATTTTTGCCAATTCAAATTTGAGAAGAGGTCTAGAGAATGAAAAGCAGTATCTGGCACAGACTTTCTCGTGTTTATCGGAGATTCAGCATTTCCACTAAAATCAAATTTAATGAGGCCATATCCCGATTCTTAAGCAACTTGTGACGTTGAGGAAAATTTCAACTACCGCCTCTGCAGTGTCAGGTGAATTGTGGAAAATTCGTTGGGAACATTGGCTCAAAAGTTCCGCTTGTACTTCAGACAATTAAACTCCCAACCATGCAATATTGAAAAAATAATTTTAATAACCTGAATTATCCACATTTTTTACGAAACGGCAGCATTTCGTGGGAAGCAGAAGACGATCCACTAGAAGAACGCACTTTAGAACCATTGCCCTGGCAAGGACGAAATGTCACACCGGCCGCGTTTGACGTGAGAGAAGAATTTAAAGCCTTTCTTAATTCAGAAGCGGGACCAGGATTTAAATATATAGTTATTGCTCAACTCTCTCTTTCTAAAACCTTCCTTCTAAAAAATATATATGAAAATGTTTTGCTGCTTCTTTTTGTTAATATTTCATCAAATTTCTTCCATAACTTGTTTTTATCTGCATTGTCTTCAATATTATACAGTTTCGTCTAGTCCTCGCAACAGGTCTATTAATTTTTTGTCCATTTTTTCGATCCGCTCACAATTAAACTTTTCAAAATAGCAGGCGGTAATTTGGGAAGTACGTACCTTATAATATGAATACTTACATGCATCTTCTAATATTTAACTTGACCGTGATCAGGCTGCGGTTGGATTGTGACCGTACCCGTATGAATTGGCCTTAAATGGTAAAATATAATGACAATGAAACATGGTCTTAAGTCGACGGCGCGGCGCGTTACTGCAGCATTTATTTCCACAAATGTATAGTCTTTACAATTTCTTTGATAAAGAAAAATTGAATGCAGGTTTCGTTGTAAGGTGTTTTTTGACCTTGTACTTCATGAAGGTACTGGTTGCTGCTTCCAGAATCGGGGCATTTCTTCATTTTTCTGATACTTTTTGTCTCAAGCTCTCTGTTTTCAACGATGAGTTCGAAGTAAGCATAATTACTGCATAGAAATTGGAGGAATTGGGGTGGGGTGGTCTGAGTTGGTCTGTCAGCAACCAGCACCTCTTTCTGCAGTGCCTCATCAGATACGTCCAGTATAGTTAACCGTGGTTTATCTTTCATGTGGGGCAATAAAAAAGTCAATTCTTCTTCGAACTTCCATGTTGCGGTTTTTCGGGCACCCCAAATTACTCGGAATTGGGAGCGAAAGGATTCCCAACTTTTCTTACCATGATCTCAAGAAAATATGATGTTGGATAAACACATATTTTTTTCTTTTAGGTTTCGATCTACTAGGGGATATTCTTTGAGAACAATTACCTTCAGTTATAGTCTTGGACGTTCGACTGTACAAAAATATAGTTGAAGAAAGGTGTTCAGCAATTATAAGAAATATGTTATCCGAATATGTACGAACTCCAGCACAACTGGAATGAAAAGAAATTACAACAAAATTATGGAATTTATAGGATTTTACTAATTGTGTTGGAGCCATAGGTGGCAAATATATTTAAAATGTAGCTCCTATAAAAAAAAATCAGTTTGTTGAGTGTGTTAGTTGCGAAATATAAGTTTATTGCAGTAGACACTGGATGTTACGGTAAAAACAGTGATAGTGGTATTTTTGCCAATTCAAATTTGAGAAGAGCTCTAGAGAATGAAAAGCACTACTTGACGCAGACTCTCTCGTGTTTATCGGAGATTCAGCATTTCCACTAAAATCACATTTCTTCTTTTTCTTCTTCTTCTTCTTCTTATTTTAAGACAATGCCTTGCTTTTTCAAAGCTGTAGCCTAAGTTGTAACTCCGATGTCCAGCTTTCGAACCATCGTTTGGGGGTCTTCCTGGAGGTCTACCTCCTCCTCTTTTGCAATTTTGGGTAGTCGATTAGCAGCCATTCTGTGGACGTGGTCTCTCCATGCTCGTCTTCTTATTCTGGACCATCTTACAATGTCTGGAATGTCACATTGGTCTCTGATATCGCTGCTTTTCACTCTGTCTCTAAGGGTTTTGCCCGTAATTGATTTTAGCGTCTTCATTTCGATTGTTCTTAGCAGTTGTTTAGTAGCGGCTGTTTCTGCTCGTGTTTCTGTGGCGTAGGTCATAATAGGTCTTACACACGTCTTGTAAATTCGAGTTTTGTCATCAATACTCATATGTTTGTTTCTCCATATTATGTCCCGGAGATATCCTGATACCCTAGCTGCCGCTATTGTTTGTGTTCGGACTTCTTCTTTAAGGTTTCTATTATTTGTGATATTAACGCCTAGGTATTTGAAAGACATGATCTGTTCTACACTTTTATTGTAGACCGCTAACTTACACCTTCCCGGTTCTCTTGATATTATCAGATACTTCGTTTTCTGAACAGAGATCACCATGTTTCCTTTGCAACTCTTTCGAATCTATAAAGTAGTTTCTGCAGATTGTCCTCATATTCCGATATTATCACCGCGTCGCGTCGTCAGCGTAGCAAATTATTTTAAATTCTTTCTTGTCCAGTTTATATCCTTTCCCCGCGGATTTTACTTCCATGATCATCTTATCCATTAAGGCACTAAAGAGTATTAGGCTAAGACTATCCCCTTGCCTGATTCCTGTTGAGACTGGTATCTTGTTGGAAAGCTTATTGCTTGCTTTTATAAAGGTGCTATTTCCGATGTTCATTTTTTAAATGATATCAATTGTGTTGGGATTCAAATTCCTCTCCTTTAATAATTTCAGGACATCGCAAAGTCTAACCCTATCAAAGGCTTGCGTTAGGTGAAATCAAATTTAATGAGGCGATTCTTATGCAACTTGTGACGTTGAGCAAGAAAATATCAACTACCGCCTTTACAGTGTCAGGTGAGTTGTGGAAATTTCCTTAGTAATATTGGCTCAAAAATTCCGCTTGTACTTGAGACAATTAAACTCTCAACCATGCAATATTGAAACATAATTTTAACAACCTGCATTCTCCAAAATGTTTTAGGAAACAGGAACATTTGATGGGAAGTAGAAGACGATCCGCTAGAAGACTGCATTTCAAAATCATTGCCTTGGCCAAGAAAAAATGCATTTGACGTCACAGAAAATTTTCATGCCTTTAACTCAGAGGAGGAGAGAGGAGTCCCATTGGAAATGAACGTTTAGTGATGAACATATTACGACTAAGGAAATTCAATCTTATATGCCGAATCTTCTAATTGCTGATAAAATCACCCCAACAACAATTTCTCCCTCAAGAGAAAATGGGGAGCGAACACCTTCTCCTATCGCTGGACTATCTACTTCCTATACTTCTAATACCTAAATTTAATTCTTAACGCCTTCATAGATTTTCTTCGTCGACGGAATCAGCTAATTCAAGTTCAGATCTAGAAGAAGTTTCAGAAAAGGAACTGGCTGATGATGAGTATAAGACTTTGTAAGCCAAAAGCGGACACATAAGTTTTGATTACCTTGTACCACCATTGCCAGTAGAAGAGCTAGATAAGAAGAAAAAAAGGAAGCAAGTAAAAAAGATCAAGAAAGGGAATTAAGCAGCGCGGCGTATGGGTTCACAAAAAAAGTAACATATATGTCAAGATTTTAGCACTACCAACGAATTATGCTGGAGGTGTCGCTCATGTGAGTATTGGCCTCGCGCTGATTGCACGGAGATTGAGGAAGCTGAGGATTACGTTTGTAACAAATGTAAAAATTCTGTTCTGATTTTCCTTTAAATTTTCTTATTTAATATAAAAATATCTTTTACTACATTAGTTTTTATTAAAATTTTTTAGAAACACCTGATCGACATTAGCTGACTGGCCGATATTGTAGATGGGAGCCAAGATAAAATCTGTCTATTGTGCAACTCTTTTTCTACTATGTATATTCCATGTGAACAACTTAATGCAAATACTTTTCCGCGTAGTTTTTATTAATATTTCAGCAAATTTCTTCCATAGCTTGTTTTTGTGAACATTGTCGAAATATTTTTGTCTTCAAAATTATAACGCTCTTGGAGTCCCCGCACAAGTTCTATCAATTTCTCGTCATTTGATCAGTACGTACCTTATAAATCTTATAATATGAATACTTTCATGCAAATGCATGTTCTAATATTTGACTTGACCGTGATAAGACCGCAGTTGGATCGTGACCGTACCCACAGTATGAATCGGCCTTAAATGGTAAAATATTACGATAATGAAAGATGGTTCTAAGTCGAGGGCGCGTTATTGCAGCATTTATTGCCACAAAGGGCATAATTTGTATAAAATATTGCTTCAATTTAAATCTAATTCTCCTTCAAATTTACGTGCCTATTAGTAAAACTCTTAACGCTTTATACAAAGAAAAGTTATGCAGAATGAGAAGTAAGGCCAAAAACGTCATCCATATTTTTGAGAGGATGAGAAAGTCCAATTTACACTAATCTATAAATGTGTAGTGTAGTAGGATTGGGTTCATTTGTTAAGGTTCTGTCAAACCTTTCTCAAGCTATGGCTATTAGTATTTTATTAGAAATGATACTTGGCCCACAGCCGCTACTGCCAATTATTAATATCCACCTAAAAATACATTATAAATTTCTCCCTCAATCCTCCCCCTATATGACTTACGAAATCTGATGGCATTTGCCAGATTGATTTTTGGCGCCATTTAATTTAAATCCATCATCTCCACATTTATGTCATATCTTCAAGGTGCAACAGGAAAGAATCGAAGTTTGACACGATTTGTCTATATGCAATAAATAGCACCAACCTATGAATAGCGTTGAAGGGGGAGAATGCAGGAACTCAATACATCCATCAATCTTATATTCAAACTTCAGCCATATCGTTTCCTTCTCGCTAACATCAAACCTGCTTGACTGAGACCATTGTTACCAGGTAATAAAATTATTCCCGAGAAAAACTTTTTTCCTCGAATATATTCGCAGGAGCGCCGTGAACTCCAGATAGGCATGACTCCTGTGTAAAGGACCTAGTTATATTAAAATCAGTGCCAATTTATGCCGACTTGAGTGCATAAAGAATCTTCAGATGTAGGTTTCGAAACGGCTTATCTTCTTAGTGGTTTTTAATTAGGAGGTTTACTGTTCAGATGAAGTTAGCCTAATTAAGCTAATTTTTTTTAGGGAAAAATGCGATATGATTCTATTTTGGATTGATAAACGATAGTTTTGGTTCAAAGTGAGTTTCTATATGTGCAATCGTTACTTTTAGAACCAAGGCTCATTGTTATCGAAACTGGTGTTAGAGTATTTTCGAAGAAGTCTGCAACAAATGAAAAAATTGATATTCGTCGATTAACATGACGTATTGGATTAATTGATTTTTTGTATAAATGAACTTGAGAAGAGAGTTAATTAGCCCATTTTTGATTTAATCTCATTTGTTTCATCTTTTAAAATCTTGTCTAGTCAGAATTTTATTGATTTTAGTTGCAACATTTTTGCAAGATCATGTCTAGATTATTTTTACTCAGTATGTTATCTCCAGTTTCATTATCTATTTCATGAGTTGATGGCGTTTTTTTTTATTAGTATAAAGCTTTATTTTCTCGTGTTATATGAGTTAAGCTTTATTTCACATACAATTGACAGATTTCTTTCTCCTATTAATTTTGATAATATTATCTGCCTTTGTCCTTCTTATTACTTCATTCAATTTAGTTCAGATTTTTTTAACATTTGCTAAGTTGTGTGGCCCTGAATTAATTGAGAAGAGAATTTGTCATTCAATTTTTTCATTTAATTCCATACTTTTAGTCTTATAAAATCTGTATATCTGGTCAGAATTATATTGATTTTATTTATTTTTATTTAGTATGTCTTCTCAAGTTTCATTATATAATTTATGAGTTAATAGTTTTTTTGAAGTGAAACTTATTTAGCAAGGGTAAATTCAGAAAATATGAAACGTTTATCAAAGTTGAAACGGCTATTAAAGTGAAACGCCCCTTTAATTAAGCATGTTCCAGTATAGCTAGAGAGTTTTTCAGGACATGTAGCCGCAGTAAAATGACGATCCTAGACGAAAACTGGACCCCGTACAACCCCCGTTCGGCCGAAGAAGAAAAAACTAAAATAATTAATTTCCGGAGAACGGGAAAAGCTACGGGGTCGAAGTTTTATGGTAAGTGCGCCTCATAAGGGGCTACCTTAACCATATGGGGCGACCGGGGCTCTAATTTGAGGGCGGTTTTTTTTTACGATATTTCTGCAACGGAGCCCCGGATCGAAAATCTGACAAGCGATGACCCCGCCTGCGGGGTCATCAGTGGAAGGGGGGAATTATACCCCCCACCTCCTGGATACCCAAATTTTTTCGAAAAATGGGGAACAAAATAAAAAACGTAAGAAATTGTTCGAAAAGTTAATAAAAATATTATAAAGGAAATAACAAAAAAATAATAATAAAAAAAGGTTAGAGAAACGCGGTTTTCGGCGAGAAAAAGGCGAATGAGTTCACCTACGAGGTCCAGGATGGCAAAAATGGGAAGAAAAAATGCTTTATGAAAAAAAGATAAATTTCTGAAAAAATGGGCAAAAATTGAAAAAAACTAAGAAAAAGTTAATAAAAAATAATATGAAAAAAAATATACTAAGAAAAAAAAACAAAACATTGTTCGGAAAGTTAATAAAAGTATTATAAAATGAAATCAAGAAAAAAAATAAAAATAGAGAAAAGCGGTTTTCTGCGAAAAAAAAAATGTGAAAGAAAAGGAAAAAAAAGGTGTCGTAACCTAGGGCAAAAGTTGAGAATATAAAAGCTTAAAAAATAAAAACTCAGTTAATTGCTTTTATTTCAATTGTGTGCTTATAAAGGTGAGGCACCTAATTTCTATTTATTAATATAAACGCTTAATTTTTTTCGTGTTATGTGCGTCAGGCTTTGGTTCAAATAAAATTGATAGATTTGCTTCACCTGTTTATTTTTGATAATAATCTGCCTTTGTTTTTCTTATTACTTCATTCAATTTAGTTTGAGTTTTTGTAACATTTCCTAAGTTGTGTGGCATTGGGTTAATTGAGAAAGTAGTTTGTCATCAAATTTTATCGTTTAATTTCAGATTTTTAATCTTTTAAAGCTTTTAAAGATTTATATTGATTTTATTTGCAAAAGTTTTGCAAGGCCATGTCTAAATTTTTTTTTACTCAGTATGTTATCTCAAGCGTCAGTATCTGATTCATGATTTAATAGTTTTTTTTTTATTTAATATAAAGCTTAATTTTTCTCGTGTTATGTACATCCGGCTTTGGTTCAGATAAGATTGATAGAATTATTTCACCTATTAATTTTTGATAATAATCTGCCTTTATTTTTCTTATTACTTCATTGAATTTAGTTCGGATTTTGTTAACATTTGCTAAGTTGTGTGGCATTGGCTTAATTGAGAAGAGAGTTTGTCATACATTTTTTTTCATTTAATTTCACATTTTTGATCTTTTATTGTTTCATCTTTTAAAATCTTGTCTGGTCAGAATTTTATTGATTTTAGTTGCAAAATTTTTGCAAGATCATATCTAGATTATTTTTACTCAGTATGTTATCTCAAGTTTCATTATCTATTTCATGAGTTGATGGCGTTTTTTTATTAGTATAAAGCTTTATTTTCTCGTGTTGTATGAGTCAGGCTTTATTTCACATATAATTGGCAGATTTGTTTCTCCTATCAATTTTTGATAATAATCTGCCTTTGTTTTTCTTATAACATCATTCAATTTAGTTCGGATTTTTTTTAACATTTGCTAAGTTGTGTGGAACTGAATTAATTGAGAAGAGAACTTGTGATCCAATTTTTTCATTTAATTTCATATTTTTAGTGTTATAAAATCTGTATATCTGGTCAGGATTATATTGATTTTATTTATTTTTATTTAGTATGTCATCTCAAGTTCCATTATATAATTTATGAGTTAATAGTTTTTTTGCAGTGAAACTTCTTTAGCGAGGGTAAATTCAGAAAAATGAAACGCTTATTAAAGTGAAACGTTTATCAAAGTTGAAACGGTTATTAAAGTGAAACGCCTCTATAATTAAGCATGTTCCAGTATAGCTAGAGGGTTTTTCAGGACATATATCCGAAGTAAAATGAGGATCCTGGACGAAAACTGGACCCCGTACAACCCCCGTTCGGCCGGAGAAGAAAAAACTAAAATAGTTAATTTCCGGAGAACGGGATCGACATTTTTATGGTAAGTGCACCTCATAAGGGGCTACCTTCAACCATATGGGGAGGACCGGGGATCTAATTTAAGGGGATGTTTTGGGGAAAAAACGTTTTTTGCCGATATTTCTGCAACGGAGCCTTGGATCGAAAATCTGACAAGCGATGACCTCGCCTGCAGGGACATCAGTGGAAGGAGCGAATTATCTCCCCCCCACCTCCTAGAGACCCAACTTTTTTCGAAAAATTGATCAAAATAATTGTAAAAAATTGTTTGTGGCGTGGAAAAGGCGAAGGAGTTCAGCTACGATGTCGAGGATGAAAAAAATGGGAAGAAAAAAATGCTATATGAAAAAGAAAACGTAGAAAAATGTTAGGAAAGTTAGTAAAAGTATTATAAAACAAAATAAGAAAAAAAAAATAATAAGAAAAAAAAAACAAAAGATTGTTTGGAAAGTTAATAAAAATATTATAAAACCAAATAAGAAATAAAATCATAAAAAAATGCTCGGAAAGATAATAAAAGTATTATAAAACGAAATAAAGAAAAAAAAATTGAAAAGCGGTTTTCTGCAAAAAAAAAAGTTGAAAAACTATAAAAAAAGTGTCGTAACCTGGGACAAAAGTTGATAAAAAAAAGCTTAAAAAAGTAAATACTCAATTCATCGCTTTGACTTCAGTTGTGTGCTTATAGTGAGGCACATATTTTTTAATAAAGCATAATTTTTTTCGTGTTATGCGTAACATTGATAGATTTGCTTTACCTATTTATTTTTGATAATAATCTGCCTTTGTTTTTCTTATTACATCATTCAATTTAGTTTGAGTTTTTGTAACATTTCCTAAGTTGTGTGACATTGGGTTAATTGAGAAAGGAGTTTGTCATTAAATTTTATCATTTAATTTCATATTTTTAATCTTTTAAAGCTGTATGTCTTGTCAGATTGATATTAATTTTATTTGCAAAATTTTTTCAAGGTCATTTCTAGATTATTTTTACTCCGTATGCCATATCACGCTTCATTATCTAATTCATGATTTAATAGTTTTTTTATTAATATAAAGCGGTGTCTTTTTCGTCTTATATGCGTCCGGCTTTGGTTTACATAAAATCGATTGCTAATTATTAAATGATTGATGATTGTTCTCGAGTGGCATCATTGATAAAATAGGTAAATCTAGCCTGATTTAATATACTGCAAATGTATTCGGAAATATTTGACCTGCTCATAATATTTAAATTCATCACACTTACGAAAAAAATGTAAATTCTATCGTTTTAATTCAAATTAATAAAAGAAACTTCTGAGTTAGATATTCCATTTTGAAAAAAAAAATAATTAAAGTTTAAATTACATAAGTCATATACAAGTGAATATTTATACAAATATACGAAATAATATTTGCTTTTTTAGTCTAGTAGTTCGTTAAAATTTCGGGAAATTTTTCTTTTTCCTCCCGTTACCTTCCTTTTCTTCCAATCTTTCTAGTTCGGTGTATTTTCTCTCTTCAACTTCCAATGAATTTTTTTTTTATTTTCAGAAATTCTCAGTTTTAAATATGATAACCACATATAAAGTAGAATTCTGCTGTTCCTAACAGGAGTAGGATGACGTCACCTGCCCCAAAAATAAAAAAAATCTAATATACCTATCTATGCAAATGAAAATACTGGCAATTGCATGACAGATGTCTTATTTTCCTTAAAAATTGCATATTTCCGCCCTATACCATCGATATATTTCCGACGTGAATCTGATAAGATTTTTATGAGGCACCCTCATTCTTTAAAACAGTAAAATAAATTGAGTAAAAAAATCTTTCTCGTTGAATACACTATAATTCTTTTATTATCTGACTTTTAAGATAAAGGATCTAAAAGGAAACGGATATTGATTTATGAAGTTAAGCTTAAGCGCTTCCAATTTAGATCATTTAAAATGCCCTTTATGGCCTAATGAATACTTTATCTTTAGCGCGAGCTTTAAAAATCGGAACGATTAATATCCTGTAAAATATAATTCATGTTGACGGTAGATAAGAAAAGAAATAAAAGCTACAATAATTATTGATATTAAAAAATTATATATATACTATATTTGCTTTATATAAATAATAATATAATAATTTAAAAACTTTTAGAGATTTTATCTGTCAAAAAAATAGAATCAATCAAAACATAATTTAAAAAATCGGAAATGAGATTTATGAAGCCTTGAATAAATGGGAATGGCTTCATATCACGTATCCGGATTTACCAATTTCTTTTTGTGGCGAAAATTTCGACTTCAAATAATCAAATCCATTTTCCTGGAATCATGACCCTGGTTCATATAATAACGTGCAACGACGAAAATTTAAAAATTTTCGTCGATTACGGCATTTCAAGGGTTGCAAATGAAAATAATATTTCCAACTGGTTCTTTATCGATTTCCCAAATAAGTTGTGTCGACCTAGAGAGGGCTGCTTTAGCTGTGTTGTAAGCTACTCCCAGTACTGGCTCTGGTCCTGTAACTGCCATGTAACATCATTGAATTCTGTTTGGTCTAAATGCATTTTTCTCATTTATTTGAAACAGTTTATTAATACCCTGAGCTGCCTATATGGAGTACTAAAGAAACGATATTGAAATCAGAATAAAAATAAACTATCTCAATATTCATCCACAGAAAACACAAGAGACAAAACAAAAAACAAAAGTTTCAACTAACCTAGACGCGTCTTAATTTGGATAATGTATTTTTGGATAGGACAAATTTAAACTGATTTAACATCAAGTTGAATGAGAGGCAATTTAAAGGAATTGTTTTGAAATGTGTGCTGTGAGTCTTAAATTAGTATTTGGTGTATGAAAGCCTATAAAATTTTTCAAATAAGCCTTTAAATTTGATATTATTAAGAAGGTGAAAAAAAAACCAATTGCGCTTCAATGTAGTCCTGTTCCTTGAGCAAATACATGACATTCAGAATTATTGACTTACATAGATAGATCATTAGGAGAGCTTAAAAGAGTAACAGAAATAACGTCGGAGAGAGCACTGCACTTCTTACCCATATCTCTACTTATGCGGACAACAAATATTGACCTTTGCTTCAAAAGGATGAAAAACTCTCGCGGAGAGGACACAACAATCAGTTTCCGGACGAGAAGCTGATGATTCAGCTTGACAAATGTTTTTTTTCTATTTGATTGACAAGGCGTACCTTTGATATTCAATAGGAACTGATAAGTGCATAGACACGTGGGATATCACAAAATTTATCTTGTGTTAATTAGTTAACGAACGGATGATAAACCTGTAATAATTTTCGGCAGCATTATTTTGTGCCCAGTGGCTTCAAATATCTATTATTCATTCTTGTGGTAATTTGATATGGCTGCCATCTAATTTTGTTGGTTTTCGATCGTTTATTTAGAGAATGCATTCTTGTTTCAATATTTGAGCTTACACCCATTCAAAGTTAATACATAAAAATGGGCTTAATATATTTTCTGAATTTAAATAGGTTATAATCCTACTTATTTTATAATCTGTCAAGCTTAAATTAATTTTGAACATCGGAATTTCTCAGTTAAAATACGACTTAATTAGTGGGGAATATCATCTAATACAAATTTAATAAGGTATTTGTTTACAGATTCAAAAATTCCGGGAATTTTAATAAAAGCTCTCAAGTCGCAAAAAAATTTGTACCTACTATCCGGTGCTGTATTTAATTACACAAAGAACTAATTAATTTAAAAATATACGGAAGTTTCGTTTAAAAAAATGTGTTTCGTTCGCTGAGATTTAAGAGTTAAAACAATAATTTTAAATTTAGATTGTTACGACTTTTAGATTTAATTAATTTTGAAATGAAAATTTCTTTTGGCGTGTTCAGTACACTTTTTCCTCGGTAGTGAACGAGACTGAGCCGTCACGCGTTAAAAGCGTCATGCTCGGCTATGTAACGCTCATTTGGGCATTTGTTAGATAGTTAACACTTTTCTCGAAAACGGCTGCGACTAGAAATTTGAGATTTGGCACACTTGGAGAGAGAGTTATTACGTCGATTTTACCATTTTTCAAATTCTTTTGTTTAGAAAATCTGATTACATGAGGGTCCTCTACTCCATAAACTGTATTAGACGATACTTATCTGAAAATTTTGCTTGGCTGTTTTGCGTCCAAAATGATTTCAATTCGAGAATCAAAGGAGTGTGGAAAAGAACCTTGTTTGACGCTACTTTTTAATTTCTGCAAAGGTTGGTTGCACTGATATTATCAACATTAGTTATGACAATGCCGCCACCTTAGTAAAAGCTATGACACCTCCTAGAAAGTATTGAATAGTGTCGTATATTCAATCACATGTATCGAATACTTTTTCGTGAATACGTTCTTAGTTTTGTTAATATTGCAATACTAATTTTGTAAAATTAGTCATTTAAAAAGCATGAAACATTTAAAAGCGAGAATCACTAGTACAAAACAAATTAAATAAACAAAAAATAATGTCAAATGTTTATAATTCTACAAACCTCAAAACAACCAGAGCATTAAACAATGTTTGATTTTTGATGCAGATGATTAGAATGATTATTCAGAGGGGTAATGCATAACTGATGTATGGGAATAATTCCCATAGTTTTTATAATAAAATACAATAATTATTATTGAAAAAGTACTGCCACTAACCGATATATTCCTAATGACTCCTCTTACTGCGACCAACACAAAATGGCCAGCTTTCATTTATTGGTACACCGTATGGTTAACTTTCCTCCCAGCAGAGAAAGATTTAAAGGAGACAATTAAGAATATAGCGAAAGTTAATGGTTTCAATACTAACTTAATAAATAGACTAATTAATAGGCATTTGTTTATAAAGACCATTCGTGATTCCACTTCTTTCGTCAATCAGGATGAAAATACAAAATATGTCTCGATACCATACAATCCTCAGTATACTAGAGGACTCCAAAAAGACTCTAAGGAAGTAAATTTAAAATTAGTATACCAGTATATTAGTATATCAGTTCAACATTAAGAAATTATTAGGTGGTCCAAAGGACAAAATTGAAATATTAGAAAGAAGTGGAATATATGAAATTGGATGCATGTATTGTAACCAAAAATATGTTGGGCAAACTAGAAGATCTATACAAACGAGATTCAAGGAACACATAGCTCATTTAAAGTATGGTAGAACAGAAAAATCAAGTGTTGCCGAGCATGCTTTTGATAATAATCATAGAATAACAATTAAACATTTAAAATTAATTCATAATATAACTGATAGGAGATTATTAGACGCATATGAAAGTATGGAAATTATTAAATGTAAGAATAGTTTATATAGAGATAGAGGGCCTATTCCGTATAGTTCATTGTATAGATTGATCGAGAGTGACTAGTGGATTTCCAGGATTGGTCCCCTTGTTCCGCTTGATTAAGCAAACATTTAGTATAAAAGCGAGTTAGGTAGAGTTTTAAATTTAGTTTTAATCATCTCCTGATGATGCTAACAGGGTTAGCGAAACGCGCGTCGAGTGCAATAATTCTGTTTCGGTATTGTGGATAAAATTTCGTTTTAGTGGCTTTATAATAATAATGCCTTTTTACTTATTTACTTTTACTCCTTTTTGACTCTACATATAATAAGATTTAGGTTACTACAGATATTTTTTAGGATACAGCCGGACAACATCAGAGGTTTGATTTCAGTACCTCAGTTTCACTTAGAATACCCAAGCACTTTTTATTTGTAGCTTTACTGAATATTAATTAAGGATTTTAGGGTGGTTTTAGGTACGTGTTGCAATAATTAAACTATGTTTAAGTTTTGGTTTAAGTTCAGTCGCTTAGTTGAGAACAATTAAATAAATATTGATGAAGCCCCTCAAACTCACTTACCCTATTCTGTGTTTATTTCTGTGAAATCTGCTCATGTAAATAGAACACATGGTTTCTGCTGTCAATAAAAGTGAATGTCAGGACAAAAGCCATTTCAACTTGCAACTTGAATTACCTACATTATGATAATACTTTAGAGAAAGTTCTTATTGAAGCTGCCTATTACCAAGCAGCGTTCTGTTGAAGGCAATTTAATAATCGTAAGTGATATTTTAACATATTTAGGAACGCACTCTATTTTTTTTGTATTTTCAATAATTACCACAAGTGCCAAAAATTTCATCACTCAACAGTAGCAAAGACGACTAGTTAATTTTTTTTTTGAAAATGTTGAGTCAATGAGAGTTTTTATTTTTTTTCTCTCTGTTTATTATTGGAATCAAAAAAGTATACTCTCCAAAAACTAGGTAAAAAAGCTAAAGAAACGTCGAGATGAAAGTCCTCTTCTACTGCACAGGCTCAAACTGAAAAAAATAGGTAACATTATCAAAATTCAGTTTTCTTAAAGTTTTTTTCTTAAACAAAACAGAAACAATTGTGTTTAATCAAAAAAACTCCTCAAAAGTAAACATTAATTTGTTCACATTATATTATCTTATTTAGAGAGTCTTTTAAAATATCTAAGAAACTAAGTATTCTTGTTTCAATTTATATAGGTATACTTCGTGATATATCTTAAACAAACCATTATATTTATAGATTAATAGCCGCAGTTCGTATGTTTTTTTTTATCATAGCATATTACAGTTGTTAAACTACGTATTGTAATAATTATTATATTCCTTTCTGTAATGGGTGTGGCTTCCAAACAATTTTGTGGCGCTATTTTGGTAAATGACATATAATTAACTATTAAAATAATTTAGGTAAGTAATTTTTGAAGTCAAAAAGTAACAAATTAATTTATATATGAATGAATGCGCTTTCCGTTGACAAAACCTGCTCCCTACACGCCACGCCATCTTGGATTCAGATATCAGGCCTTCTTGTGTAAAAATATACGTTCTTTTTTATCCGGTAGACCTATTTGCACACCTCCATCTAGAAGTAACATATTTTCCGAATTGTAACATAATTTTCTTTAGAAACGTAGCAGTACAATATTCTACTACCATAATCCATAATTGAAACAAAATTTATAAATATTCAAAAATTTGAAGATTTATTTAATAAATAATAATTTCAAAATAATCGTCAAAATTTTGATATGTGTACTTAGTTGTATTCAGTAAACAAATTTTAAGCCGGTAGGCGACGGCTCGTCCACGTCTTTTATCAGGCCGCTAGCGCTTTGGTATTAATTTTGAACGCACCCTGATGCATCAGGTGTTACCAACAGAAGAAAAATACAAAATACTATTTTGATTAAAAAAATGGAATTTATTTTTTCCTGCATTGTTGGCACTGTTCCACTGTTAGCAGGAGTTCAAGGGATGTTACAAAACAACGTTGTAGTGATTTGAATATTTTAAGGGAAGTTTTTTAGTGTTTCAGGCGTGTATTTATTGTGTTTATGGCTTATAACTAGTTATAGCTTAACGATAAGTACCTGCTTTTTCTGTTGAAGTTATGTCGTATTTATTTTAAAGTTTAAAGTTAATTTTTGACTGATTTAACAAATTTCTATTTCTTTCTTTTATTCTTTGATTGCTTTGTTGGTATTTAAATGATAATTTTATTTATTTGAAATCTATTATATCAAAAAACGCGGTTCAGTTGGTATATTTTATTACCTTTATTAAAATTAAAAAAATTAAAAAAATTCCAAATATGACATAACCTATAAAAAAAATAGATATTTTAATTTGAAAAATAATAAATCTGAATCGCTACAATTTCACTTCTGGCAACGCTGCGCTGTAAATGGACACGCAACTGCTGATGGGGACTCGGCTCAAAATTAATTTTATTCATTAAAAAACTTTGAAAAAGAAAAAATAGTATAAAATACAGTGCTATGTTCTACTAAATTAATGTAACTTAGAAGCGAAATAAAAGTCTTTTAGTCTTCCTCCACTTAATTTATTGAGCAATTTAGCTCAGGTAGCTCGACATTTTTCGAAATATAAATGTTCATCATCAGGAGAGCTAAAAGAATCTACCCTTATTCAAGTGTTCAAGTTAATACAATAACACGTAATACAATACAACACAAAAGTATAATTCAAACCAACGGCTACAAATGAAAACCTACTCACCAGAGTTCGGGTCCGAAAACCACAGTAAGGAGGGGAAAATTTAACCCTTAGGAGGAAAGTATCATCTTATCATCTAGAATTAAATGTAGGAGGAAGAAAAGAAGAAAATTCACTGAAAAAGAGAGATTAGTTAGATTGATTGCTAGAAATTTATCATACCATTGTCTTACTTAAAATACATGTTACCCAAATTTAAACTAAATAGATATTGTGCCACATAGGGCTTTAATTATTTATTTTTCTTCCTTTTGGAGCTCATTTTGTCGATTTATAAGAATTTTTCTCAATGAAACCAGGCTTGTCACGTTGATGGCCACGAGTGAAAATTTAAGGTTAGTTTGACAGATGACAGAATGTCAAAAAAGGCAAGAATGACAAATGAAGTTCAAAGCAATCTTCCTCTTCTCTTCCCCGAGTCAACCAATGGTTGGTGTGTTGAAATCATGTGTGGGAATTAGGGCCCGAGCTCTAGGGCCCATGCACAGGCTTCTTTCACGGAGGGCAAAACAGCAAACCCTGAAGCATACATGTTCAAGCAGAGATAGCGTTACTGTGGCAAAAATACAGAAACCAAAAGTTCACAGACCAAGAAGGCATTCGCCAATTTCTACCGATCCGGGAACACCAAGGAACATTAGTTATTAATAGTAAAGTAGAACAATGCTTAAAGAACAGAACAATGCTTCAAAGAGGGCAGGTATGTTGAGAGAATCAAGAACCAAGATCCGTGTTCAAGAAAGGTTTAAAGAGTTAAAAAAGTGAGTTGAAGAATGTTGAAGTTGGTCATTTACGCATCTAGGGTTGTTTGAGTTTGTAGCTTTATTAATTTCAAAAATTTCTAAAAGATCCAATTTGTTACCTTTATGACAGAAATGTAAAAATTTAGTATCTAAGGTCGGATGAAAATTGTGGTTGTTAACATCGATATGTCTTGAAAAATTGGATTTTATGCTAGATGGGCAACGATTAAGGTTCCTGGCCCTTTCAATTTCCCTGCAATGTTCATTAATTCGGGTGGTAAATTTTCTGCCAGTTTGGCCGATGTAAAAAGCACCACAGTCCTCGGTCGAGCAATTGACTTGATAAACTCCTGATTTATGTTCTGGGGGAATATGATCTTTTGAATTAACTACGTAGGATCTTAAAGAATGTTTAGTTTTGAAACTGATGTTAAAATTATGAGCAGAAAAAATAGTTTTTAATTTATATGAAATAGGACCCCAAAAATGTAAAGAGAAATATTTGGAATTGTTCTGTTCTTATTAAATTAAATTAAATTCTTATTTAAAGATTTGTGTATTTAAAGTGTTTGAAATAAATTTTGTTAATAAGTTTAAGAGGGAAATTATTGTTAATTTCGATATGTTTAATGGTATGTAGTTCCTTGTCAAACTCAGCCTTCTCCAAAGGGATAGAGAAAAGTCTCGAAAAGTAAGAATGGAATGCCGCAAACTTATGGTTATGAGGGTGATTAGAAAAATAGGGTATAGTGCTAGGAGTAGAAGTTGATTTACGATAAATTGAGAACTTAATTGAATTGTTGACACGAGAGAGGTTAAGGTCAAGAAAGGTCTATAAGTCTTCAGTCTCATAAGTAAAGTTTATAGAAGGATGTAGAGAATTCAAAAAAGAAATAAAATTGTTTAAGTTGTCTAAATCACCTTGAAAAATACATAAAATATCGTCCACGTATCTCCTGATGAAGAAAATGTGTTTGAAAAGATGGTTGTTTACAGTGGCAGTTCTTGGGGTAGAGCCACGGTGCCATGGCCCTACCAATTCAAATTTAAAACTGATAATCTGATCACTTATTTTCAGTGCCAACAGAAAATGTGTATATTTTTTTGGATATAACATTTAGAGCAAACAAAAAATAAAAATGGAACGCAGCCGGTCGCAAGTCGCAGTCCCCGAAATATTCGATTATGCTCAATCAGAGCAATTGAAATCAGACACGTAGTTGTCGCGCCAGGCCCAGTATCTATGCGCTTACATCGAATAACGATAGGAAATGGCCTTGAAAATAATGTGGTAAAGCTACAGCAAATTAAATAATTTTGGGCCAGGCTCCCAACCTTTCATAACAAAACGCACGTGTTATTGTTTTGACTGGCAAAACTGTGGCATTAATTACGTTACGGGTTGACGGGTTATTACAAGAACTTTAAGAATAGTTTATCATTCTTGGGGTTATTATGGGTTTATGGCTATTATCGATATCGGTACGATAAAGTATTAATTTGTTCTTACAGTTCGCTGGCGCTTTCGGACTTTTTGGTGTTTTATCGGACAAATCGGACTCTTTTTTTTTTATCTATTAAAAATAATGAATAAAATTAGTTTTTAAATTTTAAATAATGCATTTTCCAGTTTAACTTTGGAACAATAATTTGAAATTAAGGAGTTAGGACGACCGTTGCCCAATTTAAACATTGAAAAAACTCAAGGTGGACAAAAAGTGCGTCCGCGTAAATTTAAACGAAATATTTATGCAAAAAATATTTGGGTGTGGGGGCGTTATGAGTGCGACTATTTTGTTTTGTGTGTGTTTTATTTGGAGGAGAGGAAACTTGGTCTCAAAAAGGAACAGATGATCTTTCCATGTCTGGAAAAATCAAAGGTACACATGAACAATAGTTTAAATTTTTCTCTGCGTTGGTAAAATTAATATTAAAACTCAGTTAAACTCTGTATATCGTAACCAACTAATTGAACAAAACAAGCAAGTTGATAAAAATAGATATATGTTAAATAAAATTATAAACAGCGTTCGTTTTTGTGGTGCACTTGAGTTAGACCTCAGAGGCCATGATGAAAAAGAGACCTTACAAAATAAAGGCATATTTCGATAATTAATAAATTTAAGCTCAGAATTAGACAAAACCTTTAAAGATCATATTAAAAATTGATTGGAAAATTTGTATTTTGGCCGTGACCTGAAATATTGATATCTCCAAACAGTTTTGGTAAGTTTTTAATTCCCCTAGACTTAAAACTTTTTTAACATTTGAAATGATAATATTAGATCAAGATTTGGCCCTACCTCCCTAAACTGTCACGAGCCGCCACTGGTTGTTTATAATTTTATTTTCAAGGCTAGACATGAAAATTTTAGCTAAAAGAGGTGAGAGACTAGAGCCCATTGCTACACCATTGTTTTGTCTATAAAATTTATTGTTGAACTGAAAGAAAATTTTGTTGTAAAACTAGGTCAACCAGAGAACATAAATTGTTAATATGAACATTCTCTAAATCAGTACTACCAGATAATAAATCTCTGACTAGCAAAACGCATTCGTCAGGAGGGATGCTCGGGAAAAGGTTTGAGACATCAAAAGAGACCAAAAAACTTGAAGGTGGTATTACTAAATGAGTTAATTCTTGTGCCAATTGTGAAGAGTTTTTAATTGAAAAGTTACTTTTAAATTTTGTGAGAGAGATTTAAGTCTGATTAATCCAAGAATTCAATTTGTCACAAGGAGAGCTACAATAAGAAACTACAGGGCGAACAGGTATATCCTGTTTGTGGATCTTGGGCAGACCATAAAGTAGAGGAGTAGAAGGATTAATGGGAATTAATTTGAATTTGTTAGTGTTAAAAAAAATCTATGGTGTCTTTTGTTGATTTAAGAGTGTTCTTCAGTTTAATAACAAATTTTCCGTTGGATTGTAATTGATAATAGAAAAGACCTCTGAAGATAAAAAGGTTTCCACTTTATTGACGTATTGTGGACTGTCCAAGATCACCAAGCAATTGCCCTTGTCCGCCTTTGTGAGAGTTAGATTATCGGTGTTTATTTTTGTCTTCAAGTTCTTTAGAGTTTTAAAATCGTTGTCATTGCTCGGTCGAGGACGGTGAGTACTAAACCTATGGAAATGGTTAATGCATGCAGCAGATTGAGATCTAAGTGCCTCTTTTAAAGTAGGTAGGGAAATAGTAGAAAGAATGTTCTCGCACTCCACCGCCAACACTTCTAAGTCTGACTTACGAGGTGACGTCTGACTTACGATGTTCAAGTTGTATTTGAGACCATAATTTAAGAGATCTGTCTCTTTTTCGGTGAAAGTAAAGTTACTGAGGTTTAAAAACCTAGGGTGAAATTGAAAATTAGGAATGTCAATGTTGTTGGTAGTTGAGTTGTCGAGAAATTCTGAAATAAAAATTGAATTGTCAAAACTCAATTCAGATATAGATCTATCATTAGGTTGACATAAAGTAGTAGAATTGTGGAAGTCTTCCGAATTTTTAAAAGGTTTTTTATTGACATCAGAGAAATTTGAAACATTGAAATGTTTTTGACGAGATCTAAGGTTTTGTAATTTACCAGTAAGGCGTTGAAATTTAAGACACTTTTGATCATAGACGAAATTAAGTAATGATGAACAAAGGGCTTCCCACTCTGCTACATGTAACAAATTGGTAAGTTTAAAATACAAATGTTTAAGTTTTAAGTCTATTAAACTAAGTTTGAAAAAATGCATTTTAATCTCCTCCTTGATTCAAACCCTAGTTGCTACTCTCATAGCCTTCAAAGCCGATGTAGAATTGTCCGACGTCTTCAGGCTGACGAAACATGGTTTAAGGTTACCACGCAAACATTCTTCGTTGAACCATATGTCGAGCTGGATAAGCTTTCTCTTAAGTAAATTCTTCACTACAAATTCAAATTAATTCCCATTAATCCTTCTACTCCTCTACTTTATGGTCTGCCCAAGATCCACAAACAGGATATACCTGTTCGCCCTGTAGTTTGTTACTGTAGCTCTCCTTGTGACAAATTGAGTTCTTGGCTTAATCAGACTTTAATCTCTCTCACCAAATTTAAAAGTACCTTTTCAATTAAAAACTCTTCACAATTGGCACAAGAATTAACTCATTTAGTAAGACCACCTTCAAGTTTTTTGGTATCTTTTGATGTCTCAAACCTTTTCCCGAGCATCCCTCCTGACGAATGCGTTTTGCTAGTCAGAGATTTATTATCTGATAGTACTGATTTAGAGAATGTTCATATTAACAATTTATGTTCTCTGATTGACTTAGTTTTACAACAAAATTTCTTTCAGTTCAACAATAAATTTTATAGACAAAACAATGGTGTAGCAATGGGCTCTAGTCTCTCACCTCTTCTAGCTGAAATTTTCATGTCTAGCCTTGAAAATCAAATTATAAACAACCATCTTTTCAAACACATTTTCTTCATCAGGAGATACGTGGACGATATTTTATGTATTTTTCAAGGTGATTTAGACAACTTAAACAATTTTATTTCTTCTTTGAATTCTCTACATCCTTCTATAAACTTTACTTATGAGACTGAAGACTTATAGACCTTTCTCGACCTTAACCTCTCTCGTGTCAACAATTCAATTAAGTTCTCAATTTATCGTAAACCAACTTCTACTGATAGCACTATACCCTATTTTTCTAATCACCCTCATAACCATAAGTTTGCGGCATTCCATTCTTACTTTTCGAGACTTCTCTATCCCTTTGGAGAAGGCTGAGTTTGACAAGGAACTACATACCAATAGACATATCGCAATTAACAATAATTTCCCTCTTAAACTTATTAACAAAATTTATTTCAAACACTTGAACAAGTCTTTAAATAAGAATTTAATTTTTAAAGAACAGAACAATTCCAAATATTTCTCTTTACCTTTTTGGGGCCCTATTTCATATAAATTAAAAAATATTTTTTCTGCTCATAATTTTAACATCAGTTTCAAAACTAAACATTCTTTAAGATCCTACGTGGTTAATTCAAAAGGTCATATTCCCCCAGAACATAAATCAGGAGTTTATCAAGTCAATTGCTCGACTGAGGACTGTGGTGCTTTTTACATCGGCCAAACTGGCAGGAAATTTACCACCCGAATTAATGAACATTGCAGGGAAATTGA
>MU183026.1:100274-118504 GCA_016904865.1 Pissodes strobi | reverse complement strand
CAATAAATTAAGTGGAGGAAGACTAAAAGACTTTTATTTCGCTTCTACATTTTAACTCCACTGCGAGATTATGGACTACTTCTTCAACTTAATGTAACTTAGTTTTGCTATCGACCTGCAACTGCAAAAGTGCCATACTCTATTCAAATTAGGAAGAACATTAAATGTAGAACGAACGATTACGAAATTAACCAACTGGTCGTCCTAATCAAATTAAAGACCGCTCTTGAATATAAATGCTTCTGTTATCAGTGCAACGGGAAAAGCTTTTTAAATCTGTCCATTAATGTAATGGACAATTGTGGACTCAACTTGCTGGAAAGTCAAAGCATAAATTTACATTTTGCTTTTTTTTTTGTTTAATTATTAACCAAGTTAAAGGTAGAGTCACATTTACACTACTACAGATTTGGTGAAGTCTGTCCTTTTTAATTAGTAGATTTAAACAAAAACAGCAATTCCAGGGTAGCAATGTTAGGTTGTAAATAATACATATTTTGCTCTATAGATTTCAATATACTTGTACAATAAAGTTTAAGTAATACATTGGCAGAGTATCTGAAGAAACCTTCATGGTAAATGGCCCAGAAAAAAATTGTCATATTTTTAAAACAATATAAAAGGTAAAAACTGCTTGGCATTGTATTTATCTATTGGAATCATTTTGGTAGCTAACATGCAGTATGCATAATTGTTTATGTAAATAAAGTTCCGGGTTTTCTATAATTTTCGTCAATTCTATGCAGCCACCCTCAACATAACTAATCCCATTTTAATATTTACTAATATTCTCCTGCTTAAAATGAGATCATAATGACGTAGATTTTCTGAAAACTTTTTCCAATTTAAGTTGAATAGTTGACTAAAGAATTTTTATAGGGGAACTGTAATAGCGCCGCTTTCCTTTTACAATAATGGCGAGAATTTGCGGTAATGACCTCAAGTTTTAATGGCTGAAAATTTTATTCAACATCAGTAATTACATTTTAAAAGTACCTTCATTCACCGAATATATTTTAGCAAAGCGTATGTTTTAATTTGTATTCGAAATAAGTAATAGTTGTAGAGATAAAGTAGATATATTGTAGGGAGGATTCTTGATATACGATCTATAGTAGTAGACCCTGTTCGTATATAGGAAAATACTCTAAATTTTGATTTTCCACTATTGGCCTACTGGTGCCAATAAGTTAAAGCTTGAAAATAATTTCCAGATCGTAATCATATTCATTCCAAATATACCACATTTTCCTTATCACAATTCTGTAGTCTCCAATGCTTGTATTGAAAAATGGATGGGTCCAGTTAAAAAAAAAATATGAGGGTACAGACTTAAGTACTCGTATCATATTGATAGTAAAGATGAAAAGGAAAAAAAAAATAATTAATTATATATTTGTAAATTTACTGAATATAAAATTATTGCAGTTGGACTTGAGGCAGAAGAAGGAGTATTGGTTGCTAACTAGTTTCTGCATGCAGTTGTTGAAAATTAAGTTACTTTTTTCTGAAATATCTTAGCCTCATAATTATAGTTTGTCGATTCAAGCAGATATGGTATGGTTTGGTATGGTAGGTGGAGGGGTTGCTCGGCAAGATTTGCCCTTCAACACGTCGGCCACAATTGTTCTTTTGTGTGTACCCTTCTATTTTACAGGATAATTCCTATCTCCTTCGAGAACCTCAGAATATTTCGAGAGTCGAGCTTTTATAGCCCTCCCGGTGCCACAAGGGCATTTTCGAGATGCCTCAACCTTTGGCGAGTCCGTGCCTCACATTCGCAGAATAAGTGCTTTGACGTTTCAGCCATAATTTGGCAGGATCTGCATTGTTCGTCAATGGTTTTCCCTATTTTCTTGAGCTGGTACCTCCAGGGGCCATGTCCAGTCAGAAGGTCTATGACCAGTTTTATTTCATTTTTTTGTAGCTTGAAAAGCTTTTTTGTGTAGATAGGCGAGTGAGACATGAGTGTTTTGGTCTGTCTCTGCCCAGGTACATTGCCCCATGCATCTCTTTCTGCCTTTTTTCCCAATTTCTGAGTCCATGCATTACGTGTCCTCTACACGGAAAAAAAAATTAGTATTCAATACGACAATTGTAGAAAATAGCCCTATATTTTGCGCCTAAAATGGTACTAGGCATCAATCTGCAGTACTCATTTCTATACAATTGTAATTAGATCGCGTAGTAAAATCTACCCAATTTTGTGTGAATATTTCTTAATCACTATATAATAAAAATTATAATAATTTTTGTGGTAAAGCGCATCAAATGAACTTAGACATTAATGCTTTATTTTTGTTGCACTTATTCTGCCTATATATAGTTTATATGGCTATTCTCGTGGTTTTCAATTAGCACATAACCGTGCAGAAAATATGCAACATTTAAATATTATTGAGCTATATATTGTAGTACTTACTATTTCAATAATATATAGATTCACGCAACAAAATTGATATACTACTTACTACAATTCTAGATTATCAGTTCTTACAATACTATAGCGTTGGCTACGATAAATGAATGCCATGAATTTATATGTTTTGTGGCAATTATTATTGAACGCCAGTGACCTTACTTGTAATCCTAAAGTAGTGCATTTTGCTGCAATCACGGCTGCAACTACAATATTATAGTGATAATACCAACACTTCAATGTCGGATTGTTAGACATGACATAATACGAGCTTGCAGTGTTTATAGTTCAACTAGAACTTTAATATGCCGCAAGATGAAATATCTGACGCCATCTGTGTGGGACTTTGAGACGCTACGAATTGCTTCGATAGCAAAGTCCCACATTAAAGATAGGTCCAAAAAAAATCAAATGCCTATACATATTTTCGACTTCAGCATACTTTGACTATTCAGTTTAAGTTGGCTTATGTATTTTGACACTATTGCTAATACACACCACACACCTATATTAAATAATATCACTGAACAAAGAATCACTATTGGACGCTAATGGTGGTAGGTATATAGCCTTCCGTAGGTGGTATGATCCGTTCAACTGCGTTTTTGTCATAAGTTACAAGTCATCAGTCAAGCACTTGGTACTTCTTACGTTTTAATATATTTTTTCAAACCTTGCTTTCGGTTTCATGTAGCATTTATTCTATACAAAGCAGATCAACAATCGGATATCGGATTTTTCACTTCACATACCTAATCAAAGACGAATTCTGTGTTTTATAAAGTGTATCGTGCATTACAATTAAAAAATTACAGTTTTCAGTTTTTCCGATGTTTGTATTTTTCACAATTATGGGCGCAAAAGGTACTCGCTGTTTCGTAGAAAACTTCCATAGGTACACTAAGAATAATAATTGTTTACAATAATTGACAATACACATATTTTCCAATAGTTTAATTATCTATATGAGTATTATTAATATTTTAAAGGGACAAGATAAAATTTGGCAACCACGAATTTGGTCATCCACAGGCCTGGTGCTAAGGTCACAATTCACAAGCGGCAGGCGCGATATTGTCCCATAATTTTAAAGTTCATTTATTTCTTATTGGCTTATCGGCATTTCATACTTTCAAAATAATCCAAAATAATTCGGTAATTTTTAATATAACTTTCCAACACTTTAATACAAATTTCTGTAATATATATTTGCTAATAATTGTAATACAGAAGTAATAATAGTTTGGCACTTAACACAATAAAGTTCGGACACTCAACGATATTTGTGGAAATTTTTAGCACACAACGATTTGAAAGTTGATTACAATTTTGTAGCATATGAATTCTCCTTTTAAGTATAACTTAGGTATAATATCTCGTTGACACTATTTACTACAAGGTTATGTAATATGTAACCTAATAAATACTTTTGTTTGCAACAATTTTATAGAAAACTATTGTGGGAATATTAACATTAAATTATGTGGTTAAGTAACATATTTGTGGAATAGGGAATATTTATTTTAATACTGAGATTACAACAATTTTGTAGAATATTCAAACACGACTCAGTACTAAAGCTGATATTAATAAGTACTGCATTAATCTTGATACAATTTCCTATTACCTAATACTAAAACGAATCGTTCCTTTTTCAGGAAATATTGTAAAGAACTTAACAATTGTGGTTCATACTAAAACAAAAAAACCAATACAATGCTGTAGGAAAAGATTTAAAAATTTTTTTTCAGTGTATTGATGCCACAGAATGGCTCAGAGTCGCAAAAGGCAGTCTGTGCACAATTCCGCGCGTGCTAGTCAGCGGCTTCGTTGCCGTACTACACTCTCGTGCTCTGGTACCCACATTAGAGTGAGTCCGTTTCTATTTGCCAGTTGATCTACAGCTATCCGACAATCCCACACTAGCCGGGATCTGATTCTGCTAGATGCTAGCGCTTTTAAGATTGCTTGACTATCTCTAGGATATAGATATTTGCACCTCTTAGGTCTTTTGTGTACATTCAGAGATGGCTGTAACGATAGCATTTAGTTCTGCTTGAAAGATTATGGGAGTGCTTCCTAAAGGTGCAGAGATTCGACACCTAGGTCCGTAAACTCCGGGTCCCACTTCTTCTTTCATCTTTGATCCATCTGTGTACCAGATAAGTGATTCCCTATCAATTTGTTTTAGTCTTTCCTCTGTAGTATTACGGTCTTCAATTATCAGTTAAAAGGAGGGATCAAAATGGAGTTTTGTTTCCATTGTATCGGTTGGTTTGGTCATCGCCTCTATCTGGATGTCCTTCAGAATTTTAAGCTGACCAGTCAGGTTTCCTGACTTCAGTTATTGTGTCTGAGTGACTCTATACGCACTGGTCCAGGACTCTTTTTCTATGCATATGTGCAGCGGAGGGAGGTCAAGTAGGGTTTCCAGAGCTGCTGTGAGGCAGGTTTTCATAGCCAATGTTATACCCAAACAGGCGAGCCTTTGTACTCTTGTCAGCTTTCGCTAAGCTGTTATTTCCTTTGTTTTTACCCACCACACTAAGCAATCGTAGGTTATAACAGGCTTTACAACACTGTTATAGGACCACCAGATGATGGAGGGTTTTAGGCCCCATATTTTACCAAAGCAATGCCGTTGCTTTTTTGATAGTTCTATCCAGGTGTGGGTTCCAGGTTAGTATTTGGTCATGAACGATGCCAAGATACTTAACCTCTTTCGAAAGCTCTACCGTTGTCCCTCCCAAAATGGGTGCTTTAAGGTTCAGCTTCATTCTTTTTGTGTAGGGGATCACTACGGTTTTGCTTGGGTTGACATTTAGTCTTTCCTGAATACACCATGTGCTGACAAAGTTGAGTGCACTTTGCATACGTCCTAAGAGAACATTGTCATGCTTGCCTTTTATTATTATAACAAGGTCATCTGCATAACCTTGGAATTCAAAACCTGCTTCAGTCAGTCTTACCAGTCACACCAGAGACCAAATCATGGGTGATAGGGCCCCTCCGTGAGGGCATTCCTTTATTATTTTGACTGTGAGGGCTGTTTCTCCAATGGCCGAGGTAACTTCACGGCTGGTTAGCATGGATTCTATCAATTTTGTAGTGGTTGGTTTTACTCCTCTGCGGGTTGTGAGTACCAGATTGTTGAATATAGAGGTTAATACAGCTGTGCTTGGTGAGTAACACAGAATATTGAAAGTTGAAGTTAATGAGGTTTTTTCATTATAATGACTTGTTTATTAAATAAGACCTATATTTTAACCAGACTGAGTGAAATCATAAATGGTTGATAACTATTTAAAAAAGCACATTACCTATATTTTGTAACTAAATAAAAAAAATACTTAGATATCGAGGATACAAAATTGAAATGGTTCGAACATATAAAAGAGACCCCAATTAACACATCTAAGGAAATACGCTGACTGGGGATTCACTCAGTGCCTTTAATCTTCGTTGCTTTGTAAAATATAATTTAGAAAGATAGGGCAGAATCATTTCAAAATTTTAAAGACAATCTCCCTCGACAAGGGCACTTAGCTTTGTCAAAAGCACAAAAAATCAGCTTTTACGAAGGTCTGAACATTAGAAGAAAGAGAGCATCTGTAGGTCCTGAAATAATATGATATATAAATTGAGGCTAACCTATCACACGATCCTAAGCTATTTTTAAAAAATGCAGAGCTAATCATGGATCCAAAGTAAAGCCGAAGTAATGATCATGCTCGCTGCAACTGCAGCAAATAACTCCTTCCACCTTATGTCACTTACAAGGCTGCTGTGTGATCATTGGATTGAAGGTGGTCCTGAAGGAATAAAGTTAGTTAAATGAAGCAACTCAATCAAAATGAATTGACGGTCATTGCTTCTCGACTGGATTCGAAAGATTATTGTACCATATGTCAGACGTTTTGAAAGGGGGAAAGTCCTCATTGGAGCTAATCTGAGCCAGCATTTGTCTCGGGCTGCAGTTTAGATACGCGTGGAAGATGACATCTCGTTCTCATTTTTCCCGTTATCTCAACCCGTTCACTGCAGCCATTAGTTATTACCGTCTTTAGGTCGCCAGAGACTCTTTGGAAGATGATTTTAGGTCAAAGCAAGGAATACCAACCGGTCATCTGATAAAAATGTTCTCTTGGTCTCTTAAAACAGAATGAAGGAAGGAGGTCATCGTAAGAAGACAATATAATCAGGTTTTGATAAATCAGGTTTGTTACCCTTAAATGAAAGCATGCAAAACTTCCTGTTTTTTAACCGCCAAAAAAATAGAAAACGCAGGAAGTTTCACTAAATGATAGCGTTATTACATTTTGAAAAAAAATGCTTTTTTGGGGATAGACATTTGGATATGAAAAAGGCGGAAAGAAACGACTCATAGTTCCACCACGTCGAAGCGTTGATCTTGACGACTTTCAATTTGATGATGAAAGCAGAGATGATGCTGATGACCATCAGATTGGTGTTGCAGAAGGAGAAGAATCGCGCCAAGGGAAAGGAGGAGAATTCAGTGGAAATGATGGAGAGATAATCACAGAGGAAATAAGCAGCCGGGAAAAAAATAAAACAGGCGAAGAGTTAGAGAAAGATGAAATTAAAATTGAGGTGCTGGTGTGGAATTTCAGTATGGTCACGGAATTGAAAATGGAAAGATGCTACGGAATATAGAACACAAATTCCTTGGAACTTTTGTAAGACAAACAGTAAAGATGTTTTTCATATATGTGTTCCCAAATGTCTCGCCTAAATAAGAATTCGAAAAGGAGCAATTTGTTAGAGTATTAGCCGCTCCAGAAGTTCGAATGGGAAGACCTACGTTCAAAAGTCTTGTAGGGTAATTTCGTTAAAGTAGTTTTAAATGATTTTAGAAGCTTCTTATGTTCAAATTGGTTGACCAAAAAACAAAAATTTAAGATTAAAGAAGAGTTAAAAAAATATATTAAGTCCGTATGAATCCCATACAACGACGGTTGAAATGGGTTTTATATACCAAATATATATTTAAGTTCTATCGATCACACCACTGGAGCGATTAGGCATAAGCATTAATAGAAACAGATTTCAGGGACACAAAATACTATGTGTGCACTAATTAGCTTAAACCTTAGGATATAAAGCAGCATTTAAGTAATATTGTCACGAAATGATTTTATCCCATGACGCCTTGATTAGCGTGCAGGAGAGTAGCTCATATCCGGTATCGCAACAGGTGAGAAGAGATGATAAAGAAAGCACTTCGGATAAACAATAACAGCGTATATTGGTCAAACCTAACGAGAAATAATGAACAATGTTTATCGGTCAGAAATGTTGATAAGATTATATTATACCAAAGTACTAAAGTGCGTATGTTTTCTCGATTGAGATATATTTATCAATTGTTTATAAGTCTTTGGTCACTGTTTTATAAATAGAGTTTTTCTCAAGAGCTTCTGTTCTATTTCATTTATAGTTAGTTTAGGTTAGATTCACTTAAATTTCCACTTAAAGTTTGCACTTGAACATTTTTAATTTTACTTTGAAAATTATATTTTAATAAATCTCTGTAGTTTCGACTTGTAATACTGAGGGAAGGCAACCCCCGAGTCCGCGAGCAAGACGAATCAGGTAAGAAAATTAACTCCGCAGGCAACGAGCTCGATCAAGATGACTCAGGTTCAGCGTATTTATATCATAAAATCTGCTGAGCGTTGCATGTTTAAGGTTGATCATCGCGCACATTTCCTGCTCGCGTTATTTACAGTTTGTCTTTAATGTTTATATAATAATTTCCAAGTTCAGGTTCAAACTTATGACAAGGTGATATTTATTTAGAAGGAAGTTTATGCATTTTAGTAGTTCACACGGTCCCCCGCCCTCTAAACGTTGGTCCCCACCGTTAACACCTCCTCTATTGCTTTAAAAGGAAATACCTCAATTCCAGAAAGCCTGTCGCAAATTACAACATTACATTATAGCTATACAATAGAACATATCATCAGAACCTTTGCTATTTCCTTCCTAGCCTCCACTGCAGTCTATTTCTTAGCATTGTTTGACATTATCTTAAATTATTTGAGGGTTTACCCATGAGAGGCTGCTGGAGAGACTAGTATGGACCTCCACTGATGCTTGGTGTATACATGTAACAAAAAGAAAATTATTTTTATAAATTCTCTTAATACTAATACAACTCTAATTCTAGATTTTCAAAATACAAAGAACAAATAGTATGTAGAACTATAATATTCACAAGACGGTCCTGTCTCCTAGTATGTTACCTATAAATATTAAAGTTTTACTCACCCTATTTCTACGACTATATTTAGCAATTTTTATTTATACCGTTGATTGGCTAATAGGCTAATAGGCGTCTATTAGACATAATTTATCAACTTTATATAAAATACTGATATTTCTATCGCTTTGAATAATTGCTATAGATTCAGCCTACATGGGATGCGAGCGGCTGATCTTTGAATTATCATTTTTTTATCATAATTTTATAAATTCTTTTAATAATATTTACAATTCTAATTCTACATTTATGGAAAAAATCGTTTATAGAAATCCTATACACTAGATATTCTATAATATTCAAAAGACGGTCCTGTCTTTATATTATTTGGTCATAGCCCCCTTAATATTATTTCTATTCCCATAATATATAAATTCATCCAACTCTTTTATGCATAAAAACGGTCCTGTGTAGTTTATTGAACTGGTATATTTATATTAAAAAAAATGTCGATCTACATAATTTACGGATTTATGTTTTATAAAATATTTATTTTCATATATGCAAGCATATTCAATTTTTCTGATATGTTTCGTGTTAAATTAATATTGTCATTTTACTCTCTAGTTTTGGTTAGAGTGCATATTTAAATAAAATGTCCCATGTTCCAGATAGTAAGTTTACAATCATTCTTTATCTTGTATCTTAATATTTATTCTGCGATTTTTGGTTTTTATAGGTTGGTCGTATATGAGGCGAATTATTATACATAAAAAGTTTCCAGATTTGCCTTCGGTTGGCTTTCTAAGATTATTAATAATTATATATACATATTTTTTATATATTTTTCTTTTTTCCTATAGCACTTTCCTATTTAAAATATTTTTGTCAAATAAATAAGTATCAAAAGTGTTCCCATTCAGCCTCATTTTGCAGTATCCTAAAAGAAGCAATACTCTTATTATTATGATTAAGTGGAATAATTAACTTAGACGTTAACTATCCAAAACTGAAGCCTTAATATTATCATGAGTTATGGTGAAAAATTAACAAAATAGGAATAAATGAAATAGGCTAAGCCCAATTTGGATATATTTTTGAATGCATTGCTGATAAAGCTATATTCTACAGAAGTCACAACGAGTGTTCGCTTTCCGATCATTTTAGCTTCTTTTTTGATCAGGTATGTATACTTAGCATTTTTTTAAATGTTATCTGTCACATCTCTCAAAATGCATGGCATATTATTGTTATAAATCCTCATATTTTTTTTGTAATATCCAGGCTCTAAATTTATTCTCCAATCGCAGCAAACTGATATAACTACGAGCCTGATTTGAATTGTCCTCATATTGCACATATTCCCTATTGGAGACAGCAAGAAATAAACCCAAAAAATTTTCATAGTCGTTGCTAGACATCTCATCCCCTCTAAATGAGGAATATCACTGCCGTCAATTTGTCGAAGGGTCAGTTTTTGCAAGATTGGATTGCCTTGCGGACAGCTTGTGAAAAGGCATGTCATGCCATTTTCTATAAAAGGTTGTACTTATCGGTTTTTTCCAATGTCTAATAACTGTGTCTATACAACCCTCACCAGAATTTACATTTGTATCCTGGGACCAAATCGCAAAGGGCGTTAGTCAAATTTATTTCAATTTTAGTAGCTCTTCTTTAATAGAAATATGACTAATTACTTGAGTCAGAAAGATAATGGATATTTCAGAAATAATAATTCTATCACACTAGAGTCAAGAGTCTCGGTATACTTTAAAACGTAATGTTATATGAAGATCAATTTAGAGCTCAGTCTTTCTTGGTTTAGCAGGAAAACTTCCAGCCCGAATTGATCGCCAGAAAGTTGTTTATGATAAGATAACTCCCACGTCGCCGCTATATAACCAAATAAAATATATGGCACTATTGGGACGGTACGAGATTCTTCTGCCTAGAGCGCTAAAACTCTAGCATAAAAATCATTAGTGCAACAATTTAGGTTTGAAAAGTTTTTACAGCTTTAATAAAGACAAACTTAAGGCGTGAAATTATAAAGCCTCGTTTCTGCCGGCTTCGGTATGAATGAGAACGAACCACCCACTTTAATTAAGTTAGTGGAGATAATAAAATGAATCGAGACGTACCGCATTTAAAGTACATTGAAAAATGATGAATATTTTATTTCATTTGCGAATTAGGTCAGATATTCAGCTTATAACTTAGTTAAATGGATGCTACGTGTCTCTCGCGGTATTACCGAAGATAATGCCCCCTGCATTATATTAATTAGTATTTTAACTTGCACTAAATCTTCTATGTAGTCTCTAACAATTATATTTTATTTGTACGCTTTGGATGTTAATAATTTAAAAATAGTAGTATCTTAGCTCTCTAGTGGAACATGTACAAAAACATATTTGCCTTATACTAGTCATTGACAGCGATTTTAGGCTTACATATAAAATATTTATGAAGGTATTTAATAATGTGAAAATACGGAAGTATTTTTGGTTTTAGACATTGGAAATACTATAATTTATGACCACATTGAAAAATCCACTTATGGCCGAACCACTTGACCAAATTGATGAAATTTTCAACATTTGCTTGAGATTTATTACTGTTTAATGGAAATTCCCTAATAGCCAACCTTTGAAAGAAATTAGACCCTTGTTCAGAGACACATTTTTCAATGAGAGGAGTTAAAATTACCTACATAAACTTTGGCTTTGAAAAATTAAACGGCAAGAAGAACATTTTTTTTTAAATTGAAAAGCAAATTTTTATTACCAGATATTAATACGCCCGAACTTATTTGACCCTACAAATTAATACACTAATTCTTGATTGGAAGGGTAGCTAATTTAATAGGCTAATTTGGAATATTTTAAATTAATATTAAAATTTCTTTGCTCTGCACTATACTTTTCGACGTACGCCAAGTGAAGTCATTGTATTTTATGTAGTCTTAGTCTTATTAGTCCCGATGATTGTTCTATCAAATATATCTTATTTTCTTATTTTATTATCTCGAATTTGGTTGCTTATTATTGAATGTGTTAAATTCGTTCTCTATTAGTTTTCTTAACTTAATATTTATTCTATGTCTTTCATTCTTTTCATCATTTCATCTTGCTTCTTTTGAATTTTACTGTTATTCATCATTTTCTAAATCCTCATTTACTAACTCATCTATTCAGTCAGTTCTTGAATATGATCAATATTTCATACGGCGAAATATTCATAGACTTAAATTGTCTCTATAAATTTATTTAAAATTTTACGTGATCGAGCCATTATATTTTTGAATTTTAAACACTGATGAGCATTGATGCGGGAATTAATATTATTAATTTCAATTCAGCAACAGTATTTGCTATCTAAGAGGTGCGTTCTTATCCTATTTTGAATTAAAACAATCTAAGCACGTAAATTTCGCCAGTATTGTTGGCCGAACCATTAGCTGATGTTACGTGCCGAGCGTACTCTTGAGACTTCGATTGCTAATAGGCTAGCAAATCAAGACTTACCCTAGGGTAAGATAATACCTTAGCTTAATGTTAATGCCGTGTGCGGGAATATCGAATTAATTGTATGGGATCCTTACAGAAATAGCGTGCTTATTTCTCAACTTGGCATAGCTACACATATAAATAGCTGTTCTGACCTTATGGTATGACGTTAATTTTAAAAAATATTTCCCTTTAATTATTCGATTGATCGATATGATCATCATTCATCAGTTAATCGATTATTCAAAACAACCAAACCATATTAACACAAAGGAACCTACTTTACAATTCACTACAGAAAAATGAGTCAATAAACAACTTTTATTCCTATCAAAAAAGACAGTTTCGAAACAAAAATATACAGAAAATTTAGCACACAAATAAACGATAAAAAGGAATTTCTAAAAAAAAATTTTTTAAATAATAATTATCGTATAGATTTTGTTCAAAAGTATTTTACAGAATTTAAATACCGAAATGGCAAAAATTTCTACAGAAATATCCCGGTAAAATTTCCAACCTTTTAGAAATCCCATTACAGCATCTTGGGTGCTAGATTTTGATTACAATTATTGTTGGGCAAAAGTCAGATTTTTTTGATATTTTTTATGAAATGGTGCTCTTAATGTATTTAAAAATAACTTTTTAACAACAAAATGTTTTCAAAAATATGGGAATATTACTAAAAAGTCATTAAAAAACATTTGTTTTAAAAATATATTTATTTAAAAAAAAATTGATAATAAAGCTTAAATGTCTAAAATCGTATTGACATTAAACCTCTTTTTAACGTGTAATTGAAGAAATATTAATATTAGTAAAAGTTATTTGAAAACTTAAAGAAAATTAGTGAAAAAGGTAACCAGATAGAAATGGCAACTTCATCACACCATCGCAAATTTCTTCTTCGTTTCCTTTTGCCGTAGCTTCTTTAGAAGGTGCATTTAAAAGCGTTTTGTACCGTCCTAATATATTTACATTTTTCCAATACAAGCTAAATTGCTTAGCCATTAAATCTCTTTACGACATCTTTTTCTTTTCTGGTATATCCAGGGCCAACTACATATTTTCTTCAGAAGCATCTCATTTGTTTCCTGATCATCAGCGAATCTTTTAAGAAAATTATTTTTTGTGTTGGAAATTCCCTTAATTTTTCCAGCTTTCTTGAAAGTATTTCACCTCCAATAAGCTCCAATCTACACCAAGACGTCATACCTGCCCAATTTCTTTGTGTAAATCTTCATATTCTTCGATGGAAATTAGTATCGGATGTTTCCTTAATAATTTCTCCACTCGGCCAAAAACCCTGTCCGCCGAAAAAAAAATGCCCTCGGACAGGAAACATCATGTGTATTTCAGAGGCATTCATCGGAGCTTTAAATCTCAGTCCAAAATATAATGCGTGGGAAATATGAAAATTTCCACAGCCATCCCAGAAAAGGCGAATAACAGATATTTCGTCATATTCTACAGAATCCAAGAAATTGATAAGCGCTGAACCAACATCAGTAGATCCCATTCCGGCTTCATTTTCTGACTACGTATACTATTTCGGGTACTTTGATTTACTACCGACACAACAAAACTGATCTGGTGGACATAAAAGACATCGTTAATGTTAGTCCGAGGTAAAGGTTGAACCTGTTGAAGATCGAAAGAGAAGGTAAGAGAATCAGAATGGTTTCTTTCAAAAGATCGTAGAAAGCGTGAGCTTTTTTTGTGTCCAGATAGTTCTGCCTTAAACCCGGTCTTCATTCCTTCATCTGGCAAGCTGGCAGCTGGACTGGCAGAACTTATCTATATATATAAAACAAAGTCGTGTTAGTTACACCACTTATAACTCAAGAACGGCTGAACCGATTTTTATCATCTTTGGTTTGTTGGATTTGTCTCCCCCCCGAATAGCAGAATAACTATTAAAATATCAGAAAAATTCTCGGATAAAAAATTATACACAAAATTAGTTATAAATTAGGCTTGGAATTATGTCATCTTCCGCAATTGACAGCTCATGTCACGCAGGATTATAGGTTTTTAGTAATATTTGATGTCTAGTGCAAATCAGTGACATACTACACATTATAGGATAGAAATTCAACGGAAAATAGTGGAAAAGAAGCATATTCAAATCTAAAAAGATATTGAAATACATAGAAAATACTCGAATAGAAAAATATAAAAAGTATAGAGAATAAATGACCACTGTCAAATCGATTGGTATCAATCATTCCAGATTATTCGGTAGATCAGTCATCCGTACTTAGTGCTTAAATATCGATAGTAAAGCAACAACATTGAGTGTTGCAATTCGGTGAAGTCCATCAAATACATCTGCAAATATGTTACGAAAGGCAGCGATATGGCGGTTTTTGACATTCAAACCTCCAATACCAACGATGAAATTACGCGCTATCAAGTTGGTCGATATATGAATTGCTATGAGGCGATTTGGCGTATATTCTCATTCCCCATTCACGAACGTCATCCCACTATTGTACATTTGGAGGTGCATCTGGAGAATGGCCAACGAGTATATTTCAAGCTCATCGTGCAATTCCAGCGGCAACATTGACCAGTTTTTTTGAGATTTGCCAAAGCGATCCGTTTGCACGAATGTCGCTTTACTCGGAGATGCCACGTTATTACACTTGGAACGCTTCATCGAAGAAATTTCAACGGTTCCAGGCCATCCGGATGTGCGTTCTACTGATGCTCTTGGTCGTATTTACACAGTTCATCCGAAGAATGATGAATGCTTCTATTTGCGGTTGTTGCTGGTGAATCTTCGTGGGCCAACATCATTTCAATCATTACGAACTGTTAATGGTATAGTGTGTCCAACATTTCGTGCTGCATGTCAAGAGCTAAATTGGGACATGACAATCGCTGAAGCGATTATCTCTGCAACTTCAAGTCAGATACGCACATTATTTGCAATCATCATTTCGACATGCTTCCCATCGAATACACGTGACCTGTGGAACAAATACAAGGATAACATGTCAGAAGACATTTTACATCGAATTCGTGTCAATTCAAGAAGTCCCGATCTTGAGGTGAATCAGGAGATGCATAACCAGGCTTTGCTCTTGATCGAAAACATGTGTTACCTCATGTGCGGCAGTTCGTTAGTCAGGTTAGGAATACCAGCACTAGATAGTGGAAAGAATAACGCATTTATTGGAGAATTGGAACGTGAACATGAATATGATCGACATGAATTATTATACCAGTCAGTTCAAACGAATGTACCCCTGTGGAACCCCCAACAGAAGGAAGTCTATAATACATTAATGAAGGCAATTGATGATGGAAATGGTGGCTTATTTTTTTTGGATGCCCCCGGTGGAACTGGGAAGACATTCCTCATGTCATTGATTTTGGCCACTATATTCGTGCGAGATCTGACATTGCGGTAGCAGTTGCTTCTTCTGGAATAGCGGACACATTGTTAGGATTCCGCACGGCTCACTCAGCCTTAAAATTGCCGTTAAACCTTCAACTAACCCAAACTAACCTAAACTAATGAATAATCGACATGTAACATTGCGAAACACTTCGTAATGGCCAAAGTTTTAGTAGAGCATCTAAAATCATCATCTGGGACGAATGTACAATGGCGTACAATCGCGCATTGGAAGCACTTGACTGAACATTGAAAGTTCTGCGCAATGACTCGAGATGTTTTGGAGGCGCAATGATTTTATTGTCTGGCGATTTCCGCCAAACACTGCCAGTCATTCCAAGATCGACTACTGCAGATGAAATAAATGCTTGCCTCAAATGAACAAATCTGTGGCGCTATGTGAAGAAACTTCAGCTGGCGGCAAACATTCAGCATTGCTGAACGTTTTGTCTTGCATTCGCCATGACGATTAACAAATCAGAAGGCCAAGCCTTGAGTGTTTGTGGTCTGAATGTAGAAAATGCATGTTTTTCTCATAATCAATTGTACGTGGCATGTTCACGTGGCAGCAAACCATCCGCTTTATTTGTTCTTGCGCCTGAGAATAAAACGAAAAATATCGTATATCACAATGTGCTTCAGTGAAGAGAATCAATCCGAGTCAACCAATGCAGCAATATACATAGCTGCAATAAAGCAAATGTCTTGCTGGCATGCCATTGAAATACTTGATTTTTGTACTTTTTTAAATCTTTGTTTTCTTTAAATATATTATCCTAATAAACTAATAATAAATGCGCATAATAATAAAACGAAAAATGTCGTATATCACAATGTGCTTCAGTAAAGAGAATCAACCCGAGTCAACCCATGCAGCAATATACATAGCTGCAATAAAGCAAATGTCTTGCTGACACGCTATTGATATACTTGATTTTTGAACTTTTATTAAACTTTCTTTAAATATATTATCCTAATAAACCACTGATCATAATAAATGTTTTGTATTGATTTTTTTACGTTAATAAAATAATAACTTAAGTATAGCTAAAATTTAACACGACGTTCATTGGCTCTTAGGTGGTACGAAGTTCGCCGGGTCAGCTAGTATTGAAATAATTGACAAATTCTTCTAAACATGCTGAATTTAATCCTGTGCTCGTCATTACACTGATTTAGATGCTCTTTATGTAATTTATTTATATTTAAGTCAAGAGATAAATAAATTTTTCGGAACATAGCTCGATTGTAGTGACTTTCTTTTCCCGTACATGGCTCGTTCAGCTTGCATGGGTATGAGACGGTTAATTTTAACCATTAATTACGTTATCCAATAGTTATTTCTCGAGCGCCACCCTTTGGATAAACGTGGTAAAGGGCCCATAGTGTACCGGGCAGCTTGTTACAGTGGAGAAACAGCAAACCAGGGATCTACTGCGCATGTCAGTACTGGTTGCAGGCTGCCTTCAAAACTTTCCTAAAACTAGCAGGATGGGAATCAGATCGAACTTGATACAGCATCTCTACTGCCAACTTGAAACACAAATCATGGTTTATTCAGTGCTGACCTAATGTATTGACTAAAGAATAACCAAAGTAGCATTAGGAATACCCTTATGAAACTGTGGCATAGTGGTACTCGACATATTTGAGGTATTGAGAAAATGCGCCGTCATATGTGGATGGAAACTGCCAGACAACTTTGTGTAATAAATGTCCGTCGTCTATAACAAAACTAGTGTTATCTGGAATCTTATCTGAAGGAGGACATTGTTTATTCATAAAGGCAAAGAGAGTCGCTTTGTTTGTTTATCTGAAAGAGGTATTTTCAAAGAGTTATGAAGGGTATGCCAAAAGCTCATGATTAAAACATTCTTTTAAATTTTCTTCGGATTTACACACACATATAATTCTGTTAAAGAGTTGGTTTGGATTTACAGGAGACGACTGATTGTGAACTTTAATTTTTTTTCACAAAAGGCAAGAGTTTTGACTTTGTCATTTCTTTTTAATATAAAGTCAGCGAAACTAATTCCTATCATATGTTCACTTATCTTTTTTCCTATATTTTCAGCTTGATCACAGTTTATATCTCCAGAAGCAATTATTAACGCATCTGTCTCGGTTTCAAATGTGATTCTAGCCATTCCGATAAACGGCCCAGGTCTCGTTAGTCACGATCCTTACGTGATGGTCTAAGCTCTACATGTTGCTCGGAATAAATTGTGTTACTTCCAGAAAATATAGTTTAATTTTTATTGCGCCTACATTATATAAATTAGGGATGTAATAGTAAAAAAACAAAAAAATAGGAATTTTTTATAAGCGTTTAAATTAAATTGCCTGTATCTCCATTATTACGTATTTTAGAACAAGTGATAACCTAAAAAGACTTACCTTATAAATATCAGAACAAATATCTAAATAAAAGACAACCCGCTCACATAAACTTTATTAATAAAATAGTGACGTCGCTTGCTAGACAAACTTTGAACTAAGCCTCCCTCGAGAGGACATGCATTTCATATTAATTGGGTATAGTGTAAACTCTTAATTCATCTATAATCTTAAACACGCCTTTATTAGTATACAAGCTAACCGTTGTTAAGTTTGTTTGTAAATAAATTTGTTATTGTTTTTAACGATGTGTCTCCTTTATTATCTCTTCTCAAC
>MU183026.1:79307-96979 GCA_016904865.1 Pissodes strobi | reverse complement strand
CTCTACCAGAGGTATACTGATTTAAATTAGCATTAGTAAGCTATGCTAACTCCTAGACAGTTCCCAAAATATTTATATCAAAATAACGCTGAAAAGAAGTAAAACACGCAATCTAAGACAACGCTGAAAATACTAAAAATACGCAAATAACATTATGAGGGAGATCACAAGCGTTCTGTGAAAGTAGTATTACACCCAACCCAACTGAAACTACACTTATTTCATCTGGTCTCCGCCGATATCATCTCCGGTCCTCTGAGCATAGGCTGTTAGGCGCCTTGGGACGGATAAACTCTTAGTGGATACCCACCTGGACATCCCGTAACTCTGTGGCTTCAGTCTATACCAAAAAACAATCAACCGGACTGGCTGGTAGCTACTTGACTTACTCCAAATAAAAACCAAACTACGTAGGGTTTTGGTGGTGTTGACGAATGAGCGTAAGGCTCTCTCCTTGAGGAAGGAGATGGCGTATTTTGTTCCGGAATTTTCCGCACATGCAGGAGGGTTTACCCAGAAACAGAACGAGATCAAGTCAAGATTGTCCACCTCGAACTCCAAAGTTCAGTGTTTAAGGGTCAGAAAACTAATAGGACAACTTTACATTGTCCTTCAACAACACGTAAAATACAAGATGGTTGCCACCAAATTTAATAACATCTTCAATATGCAATAAATCGTACCTAAGGCTGTATGATCTCATGTATTGCTGGCAGGATAAAGAAAACCGACGATAAAACCATTATCCACAATGACTAATCAAACAGAAATTCCGGCCCGCGGTCATTTTAAATGCCTGACATCAGAAACGCTAAACGCATGAATACGCGGTCCAATAATTCACGGCTAAGCGTACCTTTAAGCAAGAGCCTGTGTCTCTGTCGGAACCAGCTGCGAAACAACCGGGCGGTATTGCCAAATCTAGGGAACACAACGCAACCACTAAATCATCTTGCTTGCTTACATCAAGCAAAAGCTCAGACAGTCGTTTAACATCAAACTGATGGTAGCACATCAATAAATTATGTTGTTTTTTGTTGGCTTGGCTTGCAAACACATCAAAATCGCATGAGGATCTCTAGAGAAACATGTACACTTGGCAATATTCCAAGCTACCCCTCAAGTTAGGCAACCAATAATTATTGTCAATGTCAGCTGTCTAATCTTATCTGAAAGCTGTCATATCAGAAATAGATATTGACTGAATTTTTAACTTTTCCTATTAAATATTGAAAGGGAAGTTAAGAGAATTATTGAATGTTTTGAAATGCACTGCTATAAATGCCTGTAACTTTGAAGGTCTCCTCGATAGCGATGGCCAGAATACAGAACTCTCAATTTTTCCTGGAATAGCCCGATAAAAGGCTAGGGTCATACGGCAACCATGCAGGTTTCTAACCGAATAAGTAGTATTATATTTAACTTGACGGACTAGCATAATAGATGTAGGATTAAATGTGAAATAACTGACTTTATTAGACCTCTAGCTGTTACATGTTTTCATACTATATTGACATGTAACAACACACATCGTAAAAAAACAGCTCTTTATCCACTTGTTATATAAAGTAATATTAAATGAGACACTTCTAAAATACGCGTCAAAAAAAAAACGAGAAAATACAATTTTAACATCATTTTTAAATTGCTACAGTTTGAAAACGAATCGACGGATTTTGATAAGCTTTTCAGAACCAGAAAGGCCGTTTCATTGAAATTTCACGTCAAAGTGTCGCTTTGCGCTAACAAGGATATCTGGATATTATATAGACCTTAGAAAGAAATAGTTCAGTAATTGAAAAAGTTTAAGCTGTTGCATTCGTGTCAGTAGTTATTTGTTGTATAACATAATAAGCGTGGTTTAAAGTCTAAGTGAATATCTCGAGACTTTTTTGCCAGTTTTTTAAATGACGCCTTCTGGCATAAAATATTATTTTTTATTTTTTTTTTAATAAACGGTTCAATATAAACTACCTAAAAAAAATCTATTATAGCTTAAGTAATAACAATATTTCCATAAATAATCAAACAATCATTTATACAAGCACCTGGCTGGCTGCATTATACTGAATATTTGCACTTTCAATCTTCAATTGTATAGGGTAGATATTTTCCGGCTTTGGAAGTTTGCGTCTTTTAAGTTATAGTGACCATGCTATTTTGTAGCCAGGCAGCTGCTCTATCATTTTGTTATTGGTTGCCAATCGATCAGATTGTCAAAATAAAACTTGAATGCTCATCCTCTATATGGATGAGAATTGTTCAAGAAATTTTGAGAGAGAGTGACATTGAGCGAATGGAGTAGTGGCCTGCTAGAACTCACCATATAATTATTATAGAACATGTGTTGAGCAGAATAAAATTAGGTTTGAATCAGAGGGAGTATGAGTATAATAATCTGGATGATTCAGCGAATGCAATTAGAGCAGAGTGGGAGGCTGTTCCTTGGGGCTTTGTTGCGATTTGGTGAGCAGCATGCCAAGGAAGTGTGTGTGTGTGCGAGGGTGGACCAACGAAGTGTTAATGAAAACCTGACCGCAAGCAAAATAAACTTACACTTCTTCAATTTCTGTATTGCTTTCTTGCTCACTCTGTATAATATACAAATATTTTTGTTAGAGCAAGACAGCTTCTTAAGATGAAGCATAAGTAGAACGAATTTTTAGCATCTGAAGAGTTCGTCAAGATCCATTCATTCGTTTACCCAAACTATAGTAATTTTAAATTAATGCTGTAATTGTTTTTTAATTTTTGGAAAGAAAATTGATATTTTCGGTTAGAAACTGACAAAAATGTCTCGAGATCATGACTCCAAATCGAGCTTAACCTTATTTAATTCTTGGGCTACTTTCTTCTCAGCTAAATAACTTTGTTTGGCCAAGCGATACCTCATTGTTAAACTATAACGTTTATAAATAACGCTAAAATTGTGTTTTTTTTGACGAGCGGTTTAGTTTTCAGATTTTTAAATTAGGCACCAAATGTTAAATTGCAGGTCAAATTAAAAGACAACGTTTATAAAGTCCAATAATTTTTATTTGACATTTGATTTTAAATATTATTGGAAATATTGTTCCTCGAATAGTTGCCGATACGAGAAGCTATGACTTTTTAAAAAACTTTCATTTATCCTAATTTAAATAATAAACCTTTGAACATATTAAATAAGCTTAAAACAAAATGGCGACGAACTGAAGAATTGCAAAATTTGTTTTTCTAAATGTAACTAGACATTACTTCAGAATTGCTAAGCAATAATCTAAAGAAAATTGCCTAGATATTTGAAAAAAAAAATAAATTCAATAAAATTGCAAGTGTTTCATACAGCACCCTGCATAAAACAGCTGACAATCTGCATACAAAAATCACTGTTTGTTGCTAGCAGACTTTGAAATCTGCATCAAAATATTTTATTTCGTTTTATAAATATTTAATTTTTAAATTCCCATATTACTTGCCCCGTTTATTTTATGTAGTAGCTTGGTCTAAAAATTCTCAACTTCACATAAAATGGAATATTCAAGCAGCGCTCTATGCGGTACGTTTTTATAAAATTGCTGTTATATATAATATTTGTTTATTATTTTTAAAGCCTTTTAGAAGCTCACATATTTTATTCTGCAAAAATTGTTTCACTAGTGATGAATACTATTCAACATAATGAATAAATACACAAAGTTAGTAATATGTATGAAAATGGTCAAATATCTCTGTGGCCGCTGATTAGATTTTAATGAAATTTGGTACACAGCTGTAACGAAGTACTGTTGAGTCAAAAATGATAGGGATTTTTTTTCTTTCTATATTATTTTTTTTTTTCGAAAAGAGCGAAAAAATTCTGAACAGTAGGATAAAGAAAAGTGATTTGAGAATGTTAATATGTATCCAGGTTTATACAGGATTTTATCAAATTTCTTTAGAAGTTTAAATAGTCTATTTCCTTCTTCTGAATTTAAGTGCTCATGTCTAATTAAATTTCTGAAATCTATATCCTCGTGGGCTATATCCTCGGTAGTCTGTTTTTGTTTTACTACATTATTATTTATTTCGAAATTAAATATTTCGTAATTGTTTACTTCGATTGGTTCCATTAAGAGGCTATCATTTATGTTACAGTTAATTACGATAGTTTTATCAGAATGGTTGAAAATATCGATTATACACTGTGGGCAAAATTAAATTGGAACTTTCTTTAATGCTTAATAACTTTTTTATTTTCAAAGATTTTTTTATCATTTTTGGATATGTTATGGCCTAAGGTATTGGGATTACAAAGAACTTTGCAAAGACGATCTACTTCAGTGGCGTACAGAAAAGTGAGTATTTTTCAAAACCAATGTATTTCAGGTCATTGCAAAAATCGGTCAAATGAAATAAAGATGTAAAAATGGGCAAAAAAGATTTGAAAGGGTACGGAATATTGACCATTAAAAAACCAGGTCAATACAAACAAAATTAAAATTGATACATTAATTTTGATAAAACCACGTCTTTTGGGTCAAGTTAAATTGGATCCTTTTTTAATGCTTAATGACCTTTTATTTTCAAAGGATTTTTTATCATGTTTGAATATGTTATGGCCTAAGGTATTGGGATTAAAAAGAACTTTGCAAAGACGGTTTACTTCAGTGGCGCACAGAAAAGGGAGTATTTTTCAAAACCAATGTATTTCAGGTCATTGCAAAAATCGGTCAAATGAAATAAAGATGTAGAAATGGGCAAAAAAGATTTGTAAGGGTTCGGAATATTGACCATTTAAAAACTAGATCAAAACAAACGAAAATAAAAATTGATACTTTAATTTTGGAAAAACCATGTCTTGTGGGCCAAATTATACTGAATCTTATTTAATTCTTAATGACCTTTTATCTTCAAAGGATTTTTTATCACTTTTGGATATGTCATGGCCTAAGATATTGGATTAAAATGAAATTTCTAAAGCGGGTCTACTTCAGTGGCAGACATTAAAAATAAAAATTATTATTTTTTTAATTTTAGAAATTTTAAGTAAATTCAAAATTTCTGTATGCCAATGAAGTAGACCCGCTGTGCAAAGTTTTCTTTAATTCTAATGTCATAGGCCATAACATATTCAAAAATTATCAAAAATCCTTTGCAAATAAAAAGTCACTAAGCATTAAAAAAGGATCCAAATTAATTTGCTTGATAACTTTTTATTTTCAAAGTCTTTTTTATCATTTAAGGTAATGGGATTAAAAAGAACTTTGCAAAGACGCTCTACCTCAGTGGCGTACAGAAAAGGGTGTATTTTTCCAAACCAATGTATTTCAGGTCGCTGCAAAAATCGGCCAAATGAAATAGAGATGTAAAAATTGGCAAAAAGGACTTCAAACGATTCGGAATATTGACCATTAAAAAACCAGGTCACTACAAACAAAATAAAAATTTATACTTTAATTTTGGTAAAGCCATGTCTCGTGGGCCAAATTAAATTGGATCATTTTTTAATGCTTAGTGACTTTTTATTTGCAAACGATTTTTTATAATTTTTGGATATATTATGGCCTAAGACATTAGAAGCAAAGAGAACTTTGCAAAGCGGGTCTACTTCATTGGCGTACAGAAATTTTGAATCTATTTAGAATTTTTAAAATATATATTTTTTTTTATTTTAATGTACGCCACTGAAGTAGACCCGCTTTACACATTTCTTTATGAATCTAATATCTTAGGCCATGACATATCTAAAAATGATTAAAAAATCCTTGGAAAATAAAAGGTCATTAAGCATTAAAAAAGATCCAATTTAACTTACAAGACATGGTTTTTCCAAAATTAAAGTATCAATTTTTATTTTCGTTTGTATTGACCTGTTTTTTTCAAAGGTCAATATTTCGAACCCTTTCAGATCTTTTTTGCCCATTTCTACATCTTCATTTCATTTGACCGATTTTTTGCAACGACTTGAAATACATTGGTTTTGAAAAACACTCCCTTTTATGTGCGCCACTGAAGTAGACCGTCTTTGCAAAGTTCTTTTTAATCCCAATACCTTAGTCCATAATATATCCAAAAATGATAAAAAATCCTTTGAAAATAAAAGGTCACTAAGCATTAAAATAGATCCAATTTAACTTGGCCCACAAGACATGGTTCTATCAAAATTAAAGTATCAATTTTAATTTTGTTTGTATTGACCTGTTTTTTTAATGGTCAATATTCCGAACCCTTTCAAATCTTTTTTGTCAATTTTTACATCTTTATTTGATTTGGCCGATTTTTGCAACGACCTGAAATACATTACTCCCTTTTCTGTAGGCCACTGAAGTAGATCGTCTTTGCAAAGTTCTTTTTTTATCCCAATACCTTAGGCCATAACATATCGAAAAATGGTGAAAAACCCTTTGAAAATAAAAAAGTTAAAGCATTAAAGAGGGTTCCAATTTAATTTTGCCCACAGTGTATAAGACCCATTGTTAATACTTATAAGGATAGGTTGTATTTCGATTTCTTCATCTCGATAATATGGTACCATCCATGTTGTATCATTCGGTAAGTTTGTCTTAAGGGTAGTTTTGTGTATGATTCTAGGGGATATTTCGATTTTATATTGCTCAAAATATTGTCTGTATTGGAAAGGAATTTCCATATACTGATTTCTGAGATTTTGATTTTTTAAGTCAATATTTAATTTCAGTTTGCATCACTTTTTGTTACATTTATTTATTTATTTTCTGAAATTTGTTAATAACAAACCATGAGCGGTTGTTAGTATGCTTATGGAAGCGTTTGTTGTTTGCTGCTTCTCATCCTAATAGCGACCCTATAGTATCAAAACATAAAAGTAAAAGATGCGCTAAAATTTTCTAAATGTCCAAATAATTTACCTCGATTTGGAGAAAATCATCATATTTCGGCTACTTAGGCTGGGGTAGACAATGATGTATGCCAGTGATCAAAATTTTACCTAAAGCATCATATAATGCACATCTCCTGCAAGAGCGCAGTTTTGCGACACAATCATGGAAAAGATAGACTAAAACCCATTTTTCTCTAATAATATTTTATTTCCCAATGATGAGACGTTTTGCGAAAGTGGGACTGTAAAAGGGCACAACCATAAATACTGGTCCACCAAAAGTCCTCATTGAATATTAGAACACCATAGCATCCAGAAAAATGAAGGTTTCGTTGAAATTTGTTGGCTAAAATATTATAGGCTTGTGTTTCCTGGAACAAACGGGCAACCACGTTATTTCGGCTCTTGAAATCTTCTACACTCGCCGGCACAAAATTCCGCCACCCTGAAATTTTGGCCAAAATTGATATTTTATAACTTTTTTATTTTTTATCCGATTTTCATGATTTTATTATCAGTTTGTAGATTCGTTTATTGTGTTTCTCTTTAATCACTTTATAAAGTAAAATTTTTCGATTAGGCTATATTATACAAGAGTAAATCAAACTGTTGTTTTTTGTCGTAATTTCAAAACACCCTGTAGGAAAATTGAGGTGGATAATTTTATTTACATACTGTTTCTTGTAATCATTGATGTATTCTAAACATTTCGATTTTTGGTTCATTCCATTATCTCATTTCTGCTGCGAGCTGCAAAATTTTAAATTAAACGCTAATTTGAAGCCAATTTATATTAAGAAAAACAAACACCAGGTATATCATAAATTAATTAACAAAAGCGATTTTAATAACGTGTTATTCCTACTCTCGCAGCAATGACAGCTTGCAGTCTTCGTGGCATCGAATGAATAAGGTTAGTTATTCTTTCTTGAGGAATAGCTTGATATTCTTCGGTCAGCGCCAGTCGTAAGTCTTGCAAGGTTTGTGGTTGCACAGGACGACGACGAACAGCTCTTTTAAGTTGATCCCACAGATGTTCAATTGGGTTGAGATCCGGGCTACATGCGGGCCATTCCAATTTTGGAAGTACAACTTCATCGAGATATTCGCTCACTACATGTGCAACGTGAGGTCTAGCATTATCATGCATTAATGTAAATCGGTTCCCAATGAAAGGAGCAAATGGAACAACAACTTCTTGGATGATTTCCTCAATGTAACGGTGGGCGGTTAGAGCTCCATTTTCAACAAATACAAGATCAGTGCGGGCTTCAGTAGAAATACCCGCCCAAATCATCACTGAACCGCCATGATATGAGATTCGTTCTGATATGGTGCAGTCAGCATATCTTTCATTTCTACGTCTGTATACCCGTTCACGACCATTCGGCGACCTAAAAAAAATCTGGATTCATCTGTGAATAGTATGTTTCCCCACTCTTCTAGAGTCCAGTTAGAATGCAATCTTGCAAACCTCAGTCGCTGTTGTCGGTGACGAGAAAAGAGTTGTGGACAAATTGCTGGCCTTCGTGAATGAAGCTTAGCTTCTGCCAATCTTCTACGTATCGTTCTTTCACTTTCATTTACTCGACGAATCATTTGCAAGTCATTTTTTAGACACACAGCAGTAGATCTTCGATCTCTTAAAGACCTAACGATGACAAAGTGATCATCAGCTGCAGTGGTCATTCTACTTCTGCCAGAGCCTCTCCGCCTAGTAAAAGTACCCGTCTGTAAATACCTATTCCAGGCATCTCGTACTGTAGACCGCGCAATTCTCAGAGTCCGGACGACATAACTTTTGCTACGGCCATCCTCTATTAATGCAACAATTCTACCCACGTCTGCTGGAGTTAATACCATAATGCCATACAACAAATTATAATATTGTTACTGTCAAACATTCTGTCACAATAATCGTGTACTTAACCTATGCTAACGTAAGTAATTTTTAACCGAAATAATTTTTTCTAAAAATAACATCGTTTTAATAAAAAATTTGCAGCCCGCAGCAGAAGTGAGATAATGGAATGGATCAAAAAACGAATTGTATAGAATACATCAATGATTACAAGAAACAGTATGTAAATAAAATTATACACCTCAATTTTCCCACAGGGTGTTTTGAAGTTACGACAAAAAACAACAGTTTGATTTACTCCTGTATAATATAGCCTAATCGAACAATGTTACTTTATAAATAAATTAAAGAAAAACACAATAAACGGATCTAAAAACTGATAATAAAATCATAAAAATCGGATAAGAAATAAAAAAGTTATAAAACATCAAACTTGGCTAAAATTTCAGGGTGGCGGAATTTTGTGCCAGCGAGTGTATATTCAATATTTTGAAGAAATTAAATTTCAGCAGGATGGTGCGTTCTGCATGCTGCAATTGTTCGGAATTATTTGAATCATCAAAGTCCGTCGGATCTAAATCCGTTCGATCATTTGAAACTAGTAATAGTAATAAGGATAAACCAATGAATTTAGAAAAATTGAAAATTAAAATGCGTTGCAGTGTTGAATATAAAACAAGAATGGTTTTTAGATGCAATAGAAATGTCAAGCTGCGCAGGGATGGCAAGTTGAACATTTACTTAAAAAAAATAATTTGTTTATATTGCTTTATTTTAAATTACTTCTAGGTTTGCAATAATTAATTTCCTGTAACTAACCCACTATATATAAATACTGATAACGTCATTTTATCCCATTGTATCCTATTTACATAATTTTTTTCTGCTATTTACATATAAAATATAATATACCGTATACTACATTAATGATAATAAATCTTGCATATAAAAGCAAAAATATGAGAACACTTTCATTATAATTTTTGACACCGCATTACTTCCTTACGTCAGCATTCATTAAAATCTGATCAGCGATTGCTGAATGTTTGACCGTTTCAATACATACACCAAACCCTGTATTCAAGTTTTTATTACATCTATCTTCTTCAACTCCTAGACTTAATACGCGACCAGAATTGGGCGCTATACTAAAGCCTGGATTTAATGCTGCTGGTCTATCTGGAGGAACAAATTATATTTCCGGTAGGTATGCGGTTATAGTGGTTATTGGGGTAGAGCTTTGACAAACTATATATTACTATCGTATACATATTCGACCACATAATTCGTCACGTCATGGTCTCAAATTTACTCTCGCTTTCGAATGTTGATAGATCCGTGAGTCAATGGTAAAATACGAATTCACCTTAATTTTGTGGACTTAGAATTTCTTATGTCTTACCTTTCTATCTTATCATAGTTTAGCTAATTGGCAAATTCTCTTGAAACAAATGACTTTTATCTTAACTGGCTTAAAAACCCACTTATTGAAAATATTGTCACGTATAGAATATTTGTAGGTATTTTACTGTTACGATCTGTATGCAGTGATGCTACGCCTTGATTGGCGAGCAGGTTGTATAGCTCAGATTCGGGATCGGTTAGAAAATATGATAAATAAAGCACTTTAGTTATAAACGATATCAGTGTCTATTGGTCAAATATTTATTGAGAAAACAATAACAACTTGTATTGGTCAGAAACTTAATGAGTTTACAGTATATACGAATACTAAGGTGCGCATGTTCTTTCGAGTGAGGTATATTTTTGAATTATTGTTCATAGGCCTTTAGTCACTGTTGTTTAATATAGTTTTCTTAAGAGTTGTGTTGTGTTTTATTTATGGTTGGCTTTGTCTTAATTACGCTCAAAGTTATACAGCACTCCACTTGACAGATTCTACTAACTTTGAAAATTAGCTTTCCCAGAACTAAAAAATGTGTCGTAGATTCGACTTTTACTATTGTAGGCAGGCAACTCCCAAGTCCACCAACTCCGGCTTGGGTAGGAAATAAGGTTGCGGATTTGTACCCCACGTACATGTGTACTGCAGGGAATAGGTGAGAAACGAAGTCTGCCCAACTGATGGTTCGCTAGCGTATTTATATAATAGAACATGCTGATCGTTGCACGCTTAAGGTTTATAATCGCTTGCGTTGACTGCTCGCGTTGTTTACAATTTGTCTGTAATGTTTACATAATAGTTTCCAAGTTCAAGTTCAAACTTAGGACAGGGTGATATTTACTTACTAGTTTATGCATTTTAGTATTAAGCAAAATTTCCCATATTTTGCCTGGCATTAAAATAATGCCGTTTTTCCAAGAACGACATCACTTGCAATTTTCTGTATCAACTTTTAGAAGTCTACCGGTATGGCAGAAGAATGCGAAAAAATATTGGTCTGTCAGTTGCTAGCATGATTTAGTTTAGAAAAAAAAATCCTATAGGGAACAGATTAACCATTTTGGAATTTTATAAAAGAGAACTTTCTACTGGATATTCTTTCGACCAGCTTGGATGACAATTTTTCTTGTTAATGATTATACCTTTTATTGAAAAATATGCAAAATTAAAGTTGAGTTTAAGAAGCAGTATGCTAAACATATTATTTTCTTTTGACAATTTCATCGAAACAATACAGTTATATTCCAAAGTAAAGCAAAATGGAACGCAACCTTTCCGTCTAAAATCTAAAATGCTCTAAACGGTAATCTTGTGGTTTCCGCGGTGTCAAGAAGTAATTATGTAAATATTTTTGGCCATGAAAGTAATAAATCAATGCCTTCCCGCCACCCCATTTTAGGAAAATTATAATCTACGCCACCTCCCTTAATAAATTATAGCGCAGATGGAGTGACACCAACTTATAAAAATGAAAAAGTATGTTCTTTTTCGTAAATTACTTGCAACGTAACCCAGTCAATAGATGTAGTAAGACTGCTCGTGCTGCTGTGGCTCACTAATAAAACAGATGCATTCAAGAACATTTTTTTCTTAAAACTTCTTTAAGGGCGTTCAGCACACTTTTTCCTGGAAAGAATATGAGAATGAGCCATCATGTAACGCTCTTTTGGATACTTTCTACATTAATCATTTGGGATTTGGCACCCTTTTAGGCAATAGTTGAGAGCAGCCGACGATTATTTTTGTGTAATTTTTCATAATTTTGCTTTGATACAGGTAACTTTCGAAAAAATATAATCATTATGTTGTAATTTTCTGGGCACACTTTTTCTAGATTCTGGAAATTGTTAGAGAGTGACCTTGAGAGGCCACGGCACTTAGAGCCCCTTGGACCCCTTGTGCATCCTCTCTAGGACAACCAATCCATCTAGGCCATCGCCCAGCCTAGGCGGCGATGTTGCCCGAGGAGGTTGTTCTGAGAAAAGCCATGGTTGGCCATCGTTCTCCCAAAATAGATTCCCTTAGTTCAGAAACAGCGTCGCACTAATTGCGTCCTTCTAATCACAGCCTCTGCATAAAGGTGTCTCGCACAATCCCTTTATGTAAAGATGCTTTCTTAGCTGGCAGTGTCCAGTCAGAATCCTCGCCATGAGTCGTAGGTTCTTCCTTGACATACCCAGGTATGCCTTTGCTGCAGACTCACTGCGGTAACTTAGTATCTTCCTGGCAAGTCGACAGCTAGTTGTTTCAGCTCATATTGCTCTAAAGTCTTCATGGGTGATCTTTTTTATCATATGTATCAACGTCGCGATAGGTATGTTGAAGGGCCAGCTCCCATAATTTATTGTCTTCGCACTGTGCATGTCCCTCAACCCAGCACATATAAATTCTGTTTTTGCGGGCGGCATCCTCCATTGAATTGTAGCATTCTAGTACTGATCTGGCTGTAAGTTTATAACTTTTTAGGGCCAGTAGTGCTTGTCTACTGTTCGTGTAGATTTTAATGGTGTTGTCCTCAGTATTCCTGTGAACAATCCCTTTTGTGGCTGTGGATGTAACAGCAAGTTCAGACTGAACTATGCTCCTTCCTTGGTTTTGAGCCATCTATGAAAATATTAACCGCACCTTCGGTTATAGGCTCATTTGGTTTTATTTGAATATCGTAGAGTTGGTCGAAGAGAAAGTTGGGAGGTATGATGTTTGCTCTGGCCTGCAGGAGCGGCAATCTTCCGACTTCCCCTTCCCACAGGCGGCGTCTAGTCTCTTCACATTCTACGCTGGGTTACACACTAACGACTCTGAGCCTTAGCAATGCAGTGAGAGCCACCACCTAGATAAATATCTTGGGGCGCCAAGCACAATGTTACTTCCATGGCTCTGGTTGGGGTTGTTCTCATAGCTCCCGTTATGGTTAGGGAGACAGTTCTCTGTACCCAGCTTAATCATTTCCGTTTTTGTTGACTCTTGGGCCATCAAACTTCGGCTCCATAGGCACTCATGGGTCTTATGATAGCATTACCGACATTACGACCGCGGGTTGCATACCCCATGTCTTTAATTCCCACGGTCCTGCGGCACTCTTAATAAGAAATGCATGCCCTCTTCAGTCTTCGTTTTAAATGAAGATTCCAGGTTAATTTAGCATCGATGGTGACCCCAAGGTATTTAGATCCAGACGCAAAATGTACTTGTGTGTTTTGTGGGCAGTTTCTAAGATAACAGCTTTTTAAATTCTTCTCTGTTTCGAAAATGTCGAGGAAAAATATAGATTGGTCAAAAAAATTAAGGTTTTTATTTTCTTTCGTGAAAAATATATTTTTATATACATAGAAAAACTGATCACTTAACAAGACTTTATGCCAAAAACCATACAAAATATTTCAGAAACGGTGATGCCTCTAAATCGAGTTGAATTTAAACCGAATGATGTGCAGCAATCAAACTTCCGTATATTAAAGAGGGTTATGAGTACAACATACCAAAAAATCGCATCGAATGCCGAATTGGTGATTTTTTCGATTTTCAGTTTGACAAATCAACTTTAATCATATAGCTCTTTAAAAAAAAGATTCGAAAACTTCGATATATCAGCTATAAAAAAGTTCTATAGCCATTTTCCGTACGAGATCAGAAAATACAAGAAAATCGATTTTAAAGGAAAACGTGCAGAAAATCGTAAAAATTATCAAGTTTTCCAAGCTTCGGCATTTTTAATAGTTCGAATAGATAGCATTGCTTTTAACGCATTATAGAAAATCTTAGGCAATGCGTCTTCCAATTTTCTGACATGATGTTTAGATTAAGATATACATATGTATTTAATTACTGAGATTTCTTTGAAAACGATTTGAAGCAGGAAAAATGGACCAGGATCGAAAAATGTGGAAATTTTATGGTGATTAGGTGCAGTTTCTATCCATTTATGGCGGATCTCAATCTAAAGTTTTAATTTCAGCATATCGGTATTTATAGTTTTTGTGGTAAATAATACTGATGACTTGAAATCTCATTTAAAATGACTGAAGCTAAGAAAGTGGGCCAGAATCAAAAAGTTTAGACATCTTTCAAGCAAAAACAAGCGATTTCTGCCAATTTTATGGGAGATTTTGAGGCAAAAAATTTTCTATAGCATTTGTGGTAAGTACGTTCAAAATAGTTCTTTCTGTATATGGCAATTATTCATCATTATTCATCATTTCCCTCATATTTTTACAATGCTCCAGTGTGCCCCTAAAGATATGTTGTTACGAAATTTAGCTTCCCATTATATGCCTTTTTTTTTGTTTCCTTTGTCATGATAAGAGTACTTATAACGCACCCGAAAACGGACCACTTAGGACATAATATAGTAAAGGCAAAATATCAAGTTCCGCTTTGAGCTTTTACAAACCACAAGATATCCCGGCAACACATATTCCAGTTTATCCCTCCAGAATGTCGAGAAATTCACTTTATTACGTCTTGTCTCTTCGCTGAATATCTTTGTCCTCCTTTTATACTCCAGATCAATGATCGCGCAGTTTTCAGTGTTGAAGTGCAGCTCGGGTGAAACCATATATTTTTATTTCTCTGGGTTCATTAGTAGTTTTTTCTTTGAAATTTAATATATTTTTTATATAATATTTATTATTGCTCTTATGATCAGTTGAAAGTCTCAATTCAAGTCAAGTCAAGTCAAGTATGCTTTATTGCCACAGAAAAATGTAAATAAATTTTATGGACAAAGCGAATTAAATAAATAAACTAACCATAGTAGAGCTAATACAAAACAAATCTTAATATATACAATAATATATACAATAAAAATAGAACCACAAGCAATTTTCAAGTTGCAATTGGTCACGATTTATCAAAAAACTATATTACAGAACATCATAAGCAGTTAAACTAAATTCACAGGAAGTACACAAAACATAGAGTAAAGAAACTCAGTGTTATCAAAATATGAAACAGACATTAAAGCAAAGCGTGCTGTTGGAAAAAATAAGGAAGGTCATGTCGGTGAACTTGACTCGAAAAATGTGCATAGGTTGCAAAGTTGAAATACCTAGTGAAAGTAAACAAAACATGACAAAAATTGATAGCCTGGAAAATTCAATTTTGTGTAATTCCTGTATACCCGCGAAACCACTCATTCGTCAAAAAGATAATCCTATACCTACTATAAAATTCTCTTCACCGCCGCACATGATGCCCAAATAGAAAAATTTGATAACGATTAACGCATAATTGAAATTAATGGAGAAAAAAAATTTAATCCACGTAAAACTCATTTATAGAATAATAAGATCTTTCTAGTAGGTAAGCTTTCGTTTTCTCACGAAATTTAGCAAATGTAGGGATGGATTTAAGATGTAGCGGGAGTGTATTGTATAACTTCCTGGAGTTATAAAGAATAGAATTTTTTGTTAATTCAGAGGAGGGAAAAGGAAGGTAGATGTCCTGACTCGAATTTCTTGTTGGGTACTCGTGTTGTTGTTTTTCGGGAAATTTCGATATTTGCGTATTAAACAAGTTGTTTCTAAAATAAACAAAGCAGGAAGCGTAAGAATTTTATATTTTTTTAAGTAGTATTCGCAATGAGCTCTGCCATTAAGACCAAATAAATAACGAATTGCTCTCTTTTGAAGTTTGAAAATGGTACGAAATTGCTTAGTGTTACAGCAGCCCCAAAAAGGAGCCCGTAGCGAAGATGAGATTCAAACAAAGAGAAGTAAGTGAGCCTTGCAGTAGACAAATTTAGTTCCTTCGAGACTGATCGAATTGCGAAGCAGGCCGAAGATAGTTTTCTTGTTAAACAATCAATATGTGCGGACCACTTAAGGTTGGCACTAATATTCAAACCTAGGAATTTAGCCGTTTCAACTTATTTAATATTGCTGTTGTGAAGTAGCAAGGGTTGTTGTAAGGTTGTTTTATAAGATAAGGCTACCGTTTTATCAACGTTGAAACGCAGCCAATTTGAGTCAGACCAAGTTTTGATTGTGACGAGATCGCTGGAGATATTAGAGTGTAGAGAGAAAGTATTAGAATCACTCCAAGTTATGCTTGTGTCGTCAGCAAAGAGGGAAATTTTACCATTGATTTTTAGGTATGTGATGTCATTAATGTATTTTAGAAAAAGGATAGGCCCAAGAACAAAGCCCCGTGGAACTCCACTGGTAATTAATCTGCAATCAGAATCAGAACCGTTCGCTCTAACAAACTGCTGTCTATTTTCAAGATAGGATTGAAACCAGTTCGAAGGAATACCACGGATTCCATAAAAATTTATTTTCTTAACAAGATGTTATGACACACACAGTCAAACGCTTTAGCGTAATCACAGAAGATTGTAGCAGTGGGAAGATTGTTGTTAAGGGATGAGTAAACATCGTGAAGCAACAAGAACATGGCGTCATTAGTACACTTGTTTGGTAAAAATCCGAACTGATCCGGAGATAGTATGCCATGTCTAAGGAGAAATGGCATGAGGCGATTTTTTAATAATTTTTCAATGATTTTAGAGAGTACAGGCAACAGAGCAATTGAACGATAATTACATAAGACATCCTTTTCACCTCCCTTATGAAGAGGAATAATTATCGCAGTTTTGAGGTTTTCGGGAAAACACCTTTCGTGAAGGACGCATTAATTAAGGAAGCTAGGACATTATACAAAAATAGGTGATAAGAGACTTAAACAACTTGCAACCGCAACTTTTTTGCAAGATATGTATTGCCAATTTAAACGAATTTTAGTAATGCGATAAGGTACAAAGTTTCTGAAAAATATTTTTTAGCTTCATGTTCATTTTGAATGGTTATAATTCTCAAAATATTTTATTCTGTTTTGAAGGTAATTGCCATACCTTCGACCATTTTAACTATATCTGGTCGACGTGACGTAGTGAATATATTACCTAAATAGACTTCTTTAAAGTTTTGTAAAAAGTCCAATTTTCTTATAACTTCAGTTATAATGTTTAAGTAACCTTCCTCATTTAAATTCTCATATTATTACATCGTCCAGTATGCCACTCCAAACATATAACGATTATCTTTCCGGTTGCTTCTCCTGACGAATAGTCCCCGTGGATTTTTTTCAACATAAGAAAGGGTATCCGTCAAAAATATCAGTTAAAATATCTTTTTGAAACAACTTTTTACGTCATTAAAATGTGCTATTCACCCCGAACATAAAGAAGCCGATTAGTTTCTATTCTTCAGTTATTATTTGTATTAATATTTTTTCAAAACAAATTCTACTCTAAATTTTTCCATTTCCTTATCTACAGATGCTTCTCGTATAGACCTTATAACTACGTATACATGAGTATAAAATCTAATCAGACCAATTATACGTACCTTGGAAATAAAGCAAAACATTATTAAAATCACCTTTACCATTTTCTTATTCCTTGAAATAATCCTCGTTTTCCATTTGGAAGATGCTATCTTGAAAAGTCTGTCATAGAACATAGAACATTTTGAGTAAAAGGACTGGGCGCAAATGCAGTATAAAAAATACCATATTTACTTTGAACTCACTATTAGGGCTATAATGATAGATCATGTCTCATCCAATTTTTTTATATATAAAGGAGA
>MU183026.1:51110-65082 GCA_016904865.1 Pissodes strobi | reverse complement strand
TGCAATATTTGCATCGAATCGAATTGTAGTTTATAGTCCCACATGTGCCCCATACGGGGATCAAATATCGAAAAACGAATGATACGAAGGCATTATAACCATTTGTTTCTATTTTTATATTCCTTTATATGGTATAAAGGTTTTATTCTATGTAAAACATTAATAAATGTGCAGACCGACCGGTATATATTTCCTCCTTTTGATTGTGTTATGTAAACACTTTTTGTGATTGAATAGTATATTTCTTTGGTAGGATGTACGATTAGACGAGATTACTAGAGAACGATTCGAATAGCTCGTATCGTTAACTGTTGCTTATTACTTATATTCATTTCGATATAATATATTTCAATTCCGAATATATTCTTTGATTCTGTGTAATTGTGCAAAGACGACAAATAAATGTAACAATGTTTTGTCATGCCCTCGTATATAAATAACAGTTTGTTAGTATAATTCAAATCGCAGTGAGCACATTTAATTTTTGTTTACTGCTTCATTCGCATTTTTGACTGTAACCCGTTCGCACTCTTATTTCATTCTAATAAGTATAGTTAGTTTTAGAAGTTTGAGAGTATTTTCCATTTCAATTTTATTAAATAAAAAAAATAAGGGTTACAAGTGTCATATTTATTCATAATACTCAGTTTAGTATTATACACATTTAGTTTGCTTTTATACAAGAAATTCTGTTTTTATATATTTAAGATAACCAGGTATTTATGTATATTTGAAATTTTGGCATATAATCTTATATGGACTCACCCCCTGATTCGCTTTTCCCGATGCATATTGCCCCATTTTTTCGCCTCCTTTGCGAGCAAGACGTATCACTAACACAACACTATACTAGAAATACGATTTCTAGGCATTTTTCTTCTTAAAACCAAAAGAAAGAACCGATTTACGGATTCTTGCTTGTCACCGACCGGTACAAAATTGTAATGACGCATCAAGGCGATGCATGAGCTCGAGCGGCTAGCCAGGGTCGGCTGAAACACCATGTTTTTAGATAACTTCTTTAAAAATTGTACCGATTGGGAAAAAGTTGTATACTACAAAGTGTAATGAGGGATGGCGGAGATGCGAAGGATAATTTAGCACTACCTGTCTAACATTTAAGCAAAATGTGATACATGCAATGTGATTTAATTCTCATTTCGTGCATGGAACAAACAAATTTGCACCAATTCGCAGATTTCTTCAAGTACTTTTCTAATATTGATTTTACATTTACTACATTGTCATGATTAGTTGTCCGTTACGTCACGCCTTAGATGGCGTGCAGGTCACGTAGCTCAGATTAGGGATCGATCTACGACAGGTGAGAAGAGATAGTAAAGAAGGCACTTCGGTAAAACAATAACAATGTCTAATGGTCAAGACTTAATGAAATTACACTAAACCAGATTACTAAAACACGCATGTTTTTCGGTTGAGATATGATTTCAATTGTTTATAGGACTTGGTCCCTGTTTTATAATCAACATCTTTAAAAACGTCGTTGTGTTTTAATTTCTAGTTAGGTTTGATAATTTCATGTTTAGGTTTTTTTATGGCAGTGGCACACACACTAAAGGGAGATCGTATGGCGCTCGACGAGCGATGTGTGTGCGAAGATGTTGATTGACACGGTTCTTGAATAGTTGTAGGTTGTAATTTGGGGGCAACAGATGTCCTGGGATTGAGTTCCGCAGTGATGCAGTGCGCCAGACAAAGGAGTGTTTGTAAAGCGATGTTCAAGGTGTATGACAAAGTGGTGCACCCTTGCCGTCTGTCGTGACTGTCTATCAGGCGTTGCCAGGGGCGGAATAAGGCGGGTCAAATCCTGGGAACATCTGCCGTAAAAGTATCTGTAAAACAGGGACATCTCGGCCACATGTCTGCGGTGTTCCAGACTATCTATATCCCGGGTCCAACCCGGGTCGCCGATGAGACGCGCAGCTCTCTTCTGAATGGAATCCGGCAGTTTTAGGGTCTGCTTTGGTGCGGCACCCCAGATGCCTGAGCAAGCACGGTCCTATTTGCGCTTTGTAGAGCAGGAGTAACTGCTGCGGTGTATATAGTTTTTTGTTGCGAAATAGCGCTGGCTGATGTTGCGATTTTAGCAACGTGGTCATGCCAAGACATATTGCTGTTGACCGAGACACTCAGTAGTCTGATTGACGAGGATGAAGGAATGGTCGATCCTGCCATGATGATGTCAGGGCCCACCGTATTGGCCCTCTTGGTAAACGTGGCTGCATGGGTCTTTGATGCATTGAACTGGACCAAATTTCTGTCGCCCCAAGATTGAACTTTCTCCAGGTCTTGATTAATTGCTGTAACCTGCTTATGTCTGCAGTGATAAGTCTCAGTGGTTGGTAAAGGTTTTTCTGATCTAAATTGGGAAACAAGGGTACTGTAATCTGCGAAACTGTAAACAGGATTAATCGATTCGGTCAGCAGGTCCTTAATATAGATGAGAAAGAGAGATGATGAAAGTATTGCGCCCTGAGGCGCGCCCGCGTTAATGGTGAATGTGTCTGAGATGTGTCCATCAAGGTATTCTTTGTTTATCTTAATTTCACTCAGCACTTTCAGGCACTGTAATTATTTAGCTTTAAAAATCACTTGCCTTGGAATTTCGACAGATCTATCGGAGTTTCGACTTTAGTCATTCAGGCGGGTATCCCCCAAGAAATAGTCTCCTTGAGGTGGTTTGAGGATTAGGATATCGGTATAACAATCGAGCTACGTTCCTGTGGACTGCAGCAAGATCAAAGTGAAATAGGTGAGAGGCAAAAGCCTGTCGAATTGATAGTCCGCTTGACTATTTATTTAATAAAATCTTCTGACCATTATAACTTTACTTACTTACTTAACGTGGCCAAACAACACTTTAAGCGTTTTAGCCTCCTCGACCACCGCTCTCCATCTAGTCCTATCTCTTGCTACTCCTTTCCAATTTCGTATTTCCATAATATTGACGTCCCTCTCTTCATTATCTTTCCACCTTTGTCTAGGTCATCCTGGCGGTTTTCTTGCGTTTGGTCGTCCTCTGTAAACGGTCCCAATATCCCTATTCTCCGCTCTGACTACGTGACCTGCCCATGCAAGCCTTCTGGATCTTATTGTGCTAGTGATCCATGGCTGTTTAGTAATTTCTATTATTTCAACTGGGTTGTTATTGGATCTTGTACGGGTCCACCTATCTTCTTTAAAACTTTTTTCTCGAAGGAGAGTAGCCTTTCTTGTATATCTTCAGTTTCACTTTTCTTGGTAGGTTTCGTGATCGAAGCAAATTGTTCAGGGCAGCTACGACTCTGTTTCCGCAATGTATACGACACTGTATTTCCTTTATAACTTTAAGGCTCATAATTGCCTGCGCTGTTCTTCGCTCATGTTGTTTCTAATTTATCTTGAATGTTTACATAAGATTTTCCAAGTTCAAGTTCAAACTTTGGACATGGTGATAATTAATTAGTAGTTTAAGAGCCAGTTTCTTCAAACACGAATAACTTTATTCCTCAAATATTTACTGTGATAACGATTGTTAATTCAATTGTAGCCATAGCAATTATTCTACGAATAAAGTTATCGGAGTTGAAGAAACTGGCACTGGCGTTTATTTAATAGTTCACAATATTTTCTCATAAAATCTGATTGATAATTTATTAGTGCTTATAAATATGTTACATACTCAATAAAAATGCCCTCGAAACACCTACGTGTTCCTGTATATTGAAAAAATACAACAAAATATTTATCAGTGAAGTTTTACGATCTCGATTGCTGGATACTTGATACTCACTATATTTTATCATCATTCCAACTAATAAAAATATACGATAGCAGGCAAGAAGCTCGGTTTTTGCTGAAAATTGCACCCGCGTGGTCCAAGACGAAAGTTTTTCCTTTTTGCTTCTATCGCTAAGATGGGATTTTATTTCATTTAATGGCTTCATGCCGTATCGCTCCCTAACCACATTTCTAGATAAGGGTAAGCTTGGAAAAGTATTTTCACGCATAAAATATGTGAAGCATTACATATTGAATTTTACGGTTACTTTGTGACACGGTTGAACATTTATATAGGGGAGGAAATATTGATGTTAAGCTTGTCTTAATATATGTTTGTGTGATGCGTCAAAACAGTTTTTACCAAATGCTGTTCTACTTGCCTAATGTAATGTGTTATTCTAACAATTATATAACATGATTTTTGTTCGGAATTCAGTCATGTTTATTCCTAGTAGTAATAATCACTTTTTATCTTACATCCAGTCTGTCACGCTCTTTCATGTCCTCTAATTAAATTAAAGTAGTTAGTTACCTTCATTTAAAATTGAAATTGAAAAAATTTGCAATTACCGATGTATAGGCTAGAGCGAGTTGTCATCGGAGCGCGCAAATTAGATCCTAGCTCAAATATCGGAGAGTAACGGGAGTTATTTATTTAAGGCGCCAGCAACTTGTAGACGGCACAAGTCGGAAAATCCCCAAGTTGAAATATGAAACTCGTTTTGCCTTAGGCTTCGCATATAGTTAAATCAATTTAGAATAAAGATAAATTAATGAATTAAAACGATCCAATTATTGAGCCCAAATAATACAAATCAAATATAATTACTACTTACTTCCCCTTTGGATCACTAATACTAAAAGATAATTAAATGAAACAGGTAGATAGGTAAACGGAAAATCGGTGTATTACCATAAAATGGTATACAAAGAAAACTAATTAATCAGTTGGATTTGAGAGACTATTTTAGATAGTCGTTATGCAAAACGAAGTATTCGTTATGTCAGTTACCAGAGACTAACTATTAACTAGTACGTTTACCTGTTACAGTACACAGAAAAAACAATTTGCCTGTTATGCAGAATAGATATTTAATTGCCAATAAACCCTGGTTAGAAAAGTAAGTATAATAGGCGAGGTATAATACTCATAATTATCAGTTAAAAAATAATGATAAATATTAGATAAGTTGCCAAATTAACCCTTTAAACATGATCATGTTAGGACTTCACATCAAAGAGTCCATTTCGAGGTAATATAAATAGTACTACCCTAGTTATAGGTATTTAAAATAAACAACCGTCTAAAATAGTACTACTTGTAACGTTAACGAAATAGTCAATTGATCTAATAAAAGAAAACCAGGCTTGTTTTAAGTTGAAATTAAAATAATAATTCAAGGAAAAATCAGAAAACAAAAAAAAATTAAATCAATCTTCTACCTATGAAGGGCCTGTCATCTCCTCAACGCCGAAATCGCAAGGCTGTCTCAAAAGGTGGACGAGAAAAGCCTCTGTAAGGCAAATTAACATGAAATTAGAAACTTTTCAAGTGGCTTTACTTCTCACAATGCACGACATTAAAAAGAAACAAAATCAACTAACCTGACAAAAGCAGAACTAAAAAATCCCATTAAGGAGTGAGTTCCATGCATTGACAAACAACGAACCAAAAATAAGTCAAAGATAAGATCTGAAACTCCAAAAATAGGTAAGTTGGAAAATCCCTAAAGGTAAAATCAATTAAATTACCATCCGACATCGACCTCTGCTGCTACAAACGGCGGACCGACGCAGAGTGACGTTAGTGAAAAATCGAGAAACCAAGATGGAAGCCAAAGAAACTTCCTACAAAATCCCTACTTCAAGATTTCCGACTGATCAATCGAAAGACGACTCGCATGTCACGTGTCACATCCAACAATTTTCTAGCAGATTTCGATAATAGAGGCCCAGAATTTTGATGTACCGAAGCCTATTTTAATTAGCTAGCTAAAAGAAAATTACAATTTGACCCAACATTTATTAAAAAGAACACGCTAGGCACGCTTTCCTAGTTCCCGCGCTGTCAAAATCGTCGACACGATATTCTAGAATTAGTACGCGTGAATATCACTAAAAGAAAACCAAGCCAAAATGAATTTTAATTTTAGAGAGTATTTCATCTACCAGGCCGCAGAGGTCACCACAAATAGACATAATTTCACTTGGTTCGACACTAACGAGATTTCTGAACATTATAGCGCACTCAAATTTCTAAATGAATTTTTTCATGGTACCGCAACTTGTCGACCGACCGACCGACAGATTCTGAATATTTTGTGAATGAATAAACGGACTCGAAAAATATGGCCCGTTGCAAGTTTCGGCTTATTATCCGAACAGAACCGGCCACAACAATGTCAATAATTATTCAAGGTTACACAGATACAGAGAGTAGAAAACTATAACAGCTCGGCATAATTATTACAGTAGGGGAGACCTAGGTTGGTTGTTACACGGGGCAGGTTGTTATTTTTAATTTGAGACCGTTACCTAGATGGCAGCGCTTTAATGCTGGCAGCAGTGAAGTAAAATCAACACCTCCATATACCGGTGGAGTTTGGTCAGTGTTGTGAAATCCGTTCTCATGTATGGTGATATTTCATGTTGCTAAAGGAAAAAGTAATTTTGGAGCTGGCTGTTTATTTATTTCTAGCTAGGTTCGTATAAAACATGTAAATATAATAAATGTACTGCATGATAGATAGATATATAGCATTTTATATCTGTACAATTTGCTTGATAACACTTACAGTGTGATGATTAGAAATGGCCTCCCGGGGCACGTTGTTACAATTGAAAAGGGGCAAGTTGTTACTGTAACAACCTGCCCCTTTTGTACTTTATTATTGAGTTTAAGTATTTATTGCTTTTGTAGACAATGGAAGTGACGATGAAAATGAAGCATGTTTTTGCCTTATTTGTTGCGATCCTTTCAGCAATTCAAAGTCGAAGGAGAAATGGGTTCAATGTATTCAGTTTAAAGGTTGGGCTAATGAGTTGTGCAGCGATGGATCACCCTTATTTACATGTATTCACTGCGACTCCGATTAAGTTTTCCTATTTATTTTTTGGTTAATTTTTTCTAATAGTTGTTTGTTTATTTCTGATTTTACAAATGTGAAATTTTAGAGGCTGGAAGTTTTTTTTCAAAAAAGATCTTTGAAACAAAATTTTTGTTGTCATTTTCGCACAATTTAGGGTTGTAACAACTTGCTCCATTAAAGTACCAACCTACTCCATAGTGGGGCAAGTTGTTACAATTTTGACTGATGGATATTCATCAAAAAATTTTAAAGAAAAAATGTATTTTCTTCAAATGTAAATAAACTAGATGATAGCCCAAACATATATGTCTTATACATATATAAACGAACGTCTTATCATTTGAACAACCCTACCTAAAAAAATAAAAGTATGAAAATTGTAACAACCAACCCCGGTCTCCTCTAACTGTTTTACAATCGAATATCAAACGTGTTGCTATTTTTTAGTTTTATACACAGGTAAGATATGTCTGCCAGATCAGGATCATTTGAAAACCATTTTTCATCTAAATGTATTGTAAACGATTAGTTTTTAGTAACACGTTTTATTTCGCCAATATTATTACAGCCACTCATATTTCCGCCTTACACCTTCGCCAGTACAGTTGTCATAATTACATAACACCATGAGTCGACTCTGCTATCGTACAATAACTATATCTACGCCTTATTTCTAATCTATCTATATACTCCGTATTATATAACACCGATTCGATTCTACTGCTGCGCCATTCATTTTCCAGGGTTGTCACGTCCTCGCCTATTTGAACGTCGCACGTCGCCTCTTTAAAATTTGCTTGTTACATTCGGCCATCCTGCAACAATTAATGCCCTCATTAACCTGCCCGTAAATCAACCAGATCTTATCGATCTGTGCATTCGCCATAACACCAAATCGCCTACCCTAAGGGTTTCGCCTGTGGTTGCAACCTTACGCCTTTTATCGAAAATCACCTTTATATTACGCTTTTGTCAGGTTTTCACTCGCCTTTTGCTGTCTCACAAGAAGTGTGGACCTTAAATCGCCATAGCTCTCGCCTTTCGCCAACAGAGCATTCACCATTTACACCTCGCCAGTCAGACTCACTCACATGCACCTTTCAACCTGATCATTCGCACTTTGCACCTCGCCAGTCAGATTCACATGCACCTTTCAACCTGACCATTCGCTCATGATGTTTTACACCTCGCCTCGCCAAAAAGTCAGCAACCGCCTTGCTCACAAACGCGCAGTTCGCGCCAGCGGTTGGAAGTAATACACCTTGGGAACCCAAAATTCGCCAAACGCCTCTCTCAATTTGAGAATCGCCTCAGAAGACCGCAAAGTCTTCGTCGCCTTCGCCTGCGCATGATCCTGGACTTCCTTGCCCCTCCAATTCCACAATATCGATTGATGGACGCCGATATCTGTCAAAAGAGGAAAGAAAGCCAGTATACAAGTCGCCAGGGGAAGAGCAACCAAATGCCCTCGCATTCGCCTGTAGATCGAGAGGTAGACCGTCAATCAGACACGAAAGCGCCTTTGTGCCTGAAAGCCTACACCTTTCGATCAACGCCATTTTATCATGATAATAATGGGTCATGGTTTCGCCGTCCAATTTAACCCTCGCTATCATCTCCTTGAGCAGCTGAGCAACCATTTCGGCCGCCTTTTGCTTCGCCGCCCTTGCCATTTCGGCCGCCACAATCTGCTGGATACTAGTTGCCAAATCGCCTTTCAACAGCTTATGTACCATGGAGACTGTTTCGTCTTCCATCGCCGAATCGCCTTCGCCGTGGTCACCGTCGCTTAATTCCAACTCGTAATCGAGCTCTAACTCGTCACTTCTGCCTTCCTCCATAGGAAATCACTTGAAAAACGCCTTTTAAACACCAATGCCAATAAACACAGTTAAAATACGCCACAGTTTTTACAATAATCACTAATTAATTAGCACACACTTGTTTATTATTATCGTGAATATCTGAAAAATCGCCAAATGTCAACCACTGTCAAGGATAGCAACAAACGCCCGCCTTTTGTTAGTTTTTGTGATATCGCCACTCACAAAAAAAGAAGAAGTTGCCTCTGCGATTTAACTCGCCGAAATCGCGTATTGTTCTCCACAACAAATAACACAATACGTAGGTTATCCCGACTTCTGATCTGTAAACAACTAATTTTTGGTAACACGTTTTAGTTCGCCAATATTATTACAGCCACTCTTATTTCCGCCTTACACCTTTGCCAGTACAGTTATCAAAATTACATAACGCCATGAGTCGACTCTGCTATCGTACAATAACTATATCTACGCCTTATTTCTAATCTATCTATATACTCCGTATTATATAACACCGATTCGATTCTACTGCTGCGCCATTCGTTTTCCAGGGTTGTCACGTCCTTGCCTATTTGAACGTCGCACGTCGCCTCTCCAAAATTTGCTTGTTACAGTATTATTTGAGGATTATTTATTTAGTTATTTAAAACAAATATTAAGATTATGGTAAATTGTATACACAGCAGCAGAAAAGATTATTTTAATATATCAATTAATTTCAAGCAGAAAGTTGCACCCAAACTATGTAATTTATGCGTGAATGCATCTTTTTGAAAAACTTCATTTTGATCTGAGAATAAAGAGAGTTAGGAGTTTGGTCGATCATGTTGTCATCCATCTGGATGACAGAGAGAGGTGTTTTGAGAATGTATCTTTTTTTTATTTTCTTTTGATTTTAGATATTATTCATTTATAAATATAGTATTGTGTAGGGAAAGAATAATTAAATTGAGCTTACAAATTTACTCGTGGCATTACAGGAGATTTTCTTTCAAATTTAATTTCGGCTATTTTCCACGTGGAATTGCTTTCCACTTTACCGTAGCGTTTCGGTATTTTATCGTATCTCGTGAATCATTTTAGGTAAATAATTTATGCTTGCATTGTCTATAATATCGTGCCTTGTAGCCGTGAGGTATGATTTACCTGTAACATGTACTTATTGAATTTTGCACATATCTATGTTGCCTTGTAGCCTTGATGTATATTTTGCCTGTCAGGCATAGGAAATTATTGCAATTTGAGACTAGAGGCTTCGTGAAGGGGAACAAAGAGCTTTATTACTACAGAGTTTCTGCTCTTTACGCAGTCCAATTAACCTTGCAATGCCCAAGTGAGGTACTTCGGGAACCTCAGCAATATATTTTTTATAATTTCTTTTTGAATTGTAGAAGTTCTAGGTATGCGTCGCCAAGGCGCATCTACAAAGATCGTCAGTTCTCGTTAAGACTTACTACTGATGGTTCTATTCTATACTGAAAAAAGTAAGGTGTAGTCCCGTCGGTAATATTTTCCTGCATCTACGTTACAGCAAAATTATTAACCTTCCCTTTTAAGGTTTACCCTCGTGTTCGTTACACCGATGAGCAATTCTGCTTAAATTAAACCGTTAAGAAAAAGAACTAGAAAGTGAAAATTTAGACTATCAAAAAATGTTTATGTCGTTTGAAACTGACTACTACTTTTGTAACTTTTTACTTATTATTGTCGTTTTTAATTAGTTTTATTCTAAGTTTTGGTAGATTTTGTATTAAAAAGAAAAATTACTTGTCTGAAATAAACTAAGCAAGTGGTACTTGCAAATTTCTAAGAATATTAACACAAAAATTGACTTGGGTCCCAAAGCGACCTTGCATTGGTATTAACGTTGATTCTAATGTCATGGGGATTTAAGGATTAATAAAACCAACTATCTTTACCTATAAGGTTCTGGTTAGAACAGCAATTTGTAGACGTTATTAACTGAAGTGCCCGATAAGTGTGAGAGAACTTATAGCACTTCCTCCAGTAGATTGTAGATTGCTAGGGAGTCGTTTCGGCTAGTTTCAGCTACCCAGTACTGCTACTTTTACAGATATTTTGTGCATGACTCTACAACTTAATTTGTGTCCAAGAGACGTAGGCTGCTTCCAAACGAAGCTATTTTCTTGGGAGGTAGTTGACTCACTTTTTGAGGTGACAGCTATACTCCTTCAAGGTACTTGAGCCTTTTGCAGAGTTGGGTTGGACATTGGTAGAGTAGATGTTCTGCGGTTTCAGTTGCCTTATGGCAAAATCTGCATTGGTCGTCTTCTACTCTGCCTATTGCCTTTAGGTGGTATTTTACCGGGCAGTGTCCAGTGAGCGACAGTTCTAATATCTGTTCTGTTCATGTCTAGGAGCTGTTCTGCTCTTTTCGGAGAGATGGTGATAAACCTTTTCACATGTCTTAGTCCTGGAGTATTTCTCCAGTAGGACGACAGTTGATCTTTTTTCCAGTTATTTAGTTCTTCGGCGATGTGGCTCTTAATAAGGCCACAGTAGGGTTCTAAATCATAATATGGTGTTCCAGCTCCTTCTTTCGCAAGGCAGTCTGCCTTTTCGTTGCCCTCTATAGCTCTATGGTCAGGGCCCGACATTAGAGTTACCTGCTTGCGTGTTGCTAATTTTAGGGTTTGCTAACATTCCCAGACTAGCTTTGACACGCACTTGAAAGCTTTTAGAGCTTTTAGAGCCGCCTGGCTGTCTGAGAATATGTAGATGTGCTTTCTGTGAAGTCCTTGTGTGAGGCACTTTTTTGCACATATATTTATGGCAAGCACTTCCGCTTATTTATTATTTCTTCAAAGATGCGTAGGTGACAAGTTTAAATCTCCAGGATTGAATTTGCCTATTTGGAAGGCTATTCCAAATAGACAAATTCAATCCTGAGCACTGATAGTCACCTCCCTCTTCATACTGAGATGAAGACGAGGCATGTTCAGCCTTACCTTTAAGGCTGCGGTAGGGCACGTTGACATGATCCCCGTTATTCCCAGGCATATCAGCTTTTGCCCTTTATTAAGTTTGGTCCGAGCGGTGACCTGCTGGGTTTTTCGCCACCATACCAGCGAGGCATAGGTGACCGTGGGTTTTATTATTGTTTGGTAGATCCAATATACCATTTTTTGGTTAAGCCCATGTCTTGCCAACTAGTTTGCAGCATGTCCAGACTGCCGCTGTAGATTTAGAGATGGTGTTCTCTAGATGCTTGTTCCAGGTAAGTTTACGGTCCAGTGCGACCCCTAAATATTTTACCTCGGTGGAAAAAGTGAACTGTGTTCCGTCTAGAATGAGCGCTCTCCTTTTTTTCTTCGTTCTTTTTGTAAACGGGACAAGAATGGTTTTCCTATGATTTAGAGAGAGTCCCTCCCCTTCACTCCAATTCTTGATGATGTTTAGGCCATTTTGCATGCGTTTGAAATTACGCCTTTATGTTTGCCCTTTATTATTACTACTAGGTCGTCTGCGTAGCCTAGAACTATAAATCCAGCTCAACTCAACTTCCCACTCTTGAGAGTGCTCTTCTGAGATCAACTTCCCACTCTTGAATGCTCTTCTGATGGACTGATGTGAGGTATTATCAAATGCACCCTCTATGTCAATGAACGCAGCAAGAGTGCTTCCTCCAGTAACGCTTGTGTTATTAATTTTTTTTAGAGTTGATCATATCTAATTATTATTAATTAAACCTACACGTATTTGTTTTTTTCCTATATTTTAAGACTGTCTTTTTATCTTACTTTTCCCATTAATTTAATAACTTTCATTCATTATCTGGTTTCTATATAATTACCTTTTAAGTTGGTTGGTCTAGTCTAGATCATAGGTTTAATTTTTGTTTTAGTAATTTGTGGTGAATTTATCTTTATCGTTATGTCACATTTATTTTTCAGATTAATTGAAACCACTTTCATTCATTACCTGATTTCTATATAATTAACAAATTAGCGCATATTTCATAATAATAAATATTATTTTTAATAAATTTTGTGCAATCTTTTGATTGAATTTCACTTTATTGTATTTTTGCTGCTTTTCTAAGAAATTAAGCAAAGTGTATTTTTACTCATTTAAATTATTCTAATTAAGTAAGTCAGTTAGTTAAATAATGTCGCGAAGTAAATTAAGAAACAAGCTGAATATTTCTTGAATTCTTGAGGCGGACAGATTAATTTAATTACTTTTGTGGCTTTATAATAATAGTGCGGTTTGGGTTAGTTTTTAGATATCTATTTATTTAAAGTCGTGAATATAATTAAATATTTATTGAATAGTTTGTCTTAAAATGTATTTTTCTAATAAGCCTAATGCAGAAACTAATGTGCTCTATAGCATTTTAGAAAGTAATGAAATGAGAATTGTATGTAGACTATTCTCTAAGGAATGTTGGTCATATGCCTATACAGGTGCAGTCCCCTATTGATGTCCTGAATAGCCCGATCCTTTACTAGCGCTAAGATCCGATTCTGGAGAAGGCATATCTGATAAAGTCTCCTAAACCTAAACTCTGCCCGAGTACCTATATGGAAAAAAAAACATGCGACCACCTCTCTGGGTGCTCCTTTCCAAGTAATAAGGTCTATTCTGAAATAAATATGTCAAACCGCTTAATTAATATAATCTCAGACTAAATCTATCAAGTATCTAAAGTTATAGTCAAATCTACCACTAAATCAGTCGAGATGATAAAATACATACCTAATCAAATAACCCGCACTAATCATAAATAAGACACAGTGATCAAAGATTAATAATCAATTCAAGTATACCTCAAACGAAAAGACATGAGCATTACAATTATCGAGTAGAATGTAAATTTATTAGGTTTTGGGCAATGGACTTGTCATTGTTTTTACCCTTGTGCATTATTACTGAGATAAACCAATCCTACTCAAGCTGCATAACCCCCCCGGAATCCTGCACTCGAACAACCAGGCTATGTTTCTAGCCGGATAACGACATAAAGAGCGTAAATTCGTAATAATACAATTTAAAGCGATTTTTAAATAGCAGACTTCTCTATAAAACTTTTGCTATATTAAAGAATATAATATCCCAGGCTGAAGCCAGAATATTGACAAAAGCAAAAGGCACAATAGAATGGTAGTCAGAAGCATTCTCAACTAAAGAGGAAGTCCTTTAGTGAAGTTGATAAGAGTAAAATGCATTGCGTTTGTATAGAACTTTAGAATATTACGCTGGTTTAAATAATAATAATAATAATAATAATAATAATAATAATAATAATAATAATAA
>MU183026.1:25860-51100 GCA_016904865.1 Pissodes strobi | reverse complement strand
AATAATAATAATAATAATAATAATAATAATAATAATAATAATAATAAAGGTCTTTATTAGGGATAAAAATAATAGGTGCAAATACAAAGCAAAACAAACTAGTAATGTACATGCTAGTTTGTTTTCAGGAATTGTATTTTTATGCGGAATGGCGATAACAGTTTTTGATGCGAAATGGCGATAATAACTTTGCCAAAGGTTTTTAAAAATAAGAAGCATATATCTCGAACTCTGTTTTTAGACTTTATCATTCATTGGTATGTAGCTTTTAGCTTTCTTTTCTGTCAGTAATATCCGTTATAATCTAGGATGGCTCACTTTAACCTGGTATTGAGTTAAACAAACCAATTCTCACTTTCTGCGTAACCAATTTTATACCTGGAGCTGTATTTCCATCTTGTCATAGTCTCTAATATTTCCTTTTCTGAATACCCACGTTTCATTAAGATATGAAGTTGTATGAACTTTTTCCTTGTTTTTATACGCTACCCAAGAACAGATGATATTGTCTAGCTTGACTTGCCTGTTATATTCAAAACTAAAATTTGACCCGGATGTACCATGAAATTATGGACACTTAATGCAAAAAGGTAGATTTTGTGAAATATATTGTAATCTACTAAAATGCATAAACTAAGGAAATATCACCCTGTCCTAAGTTTGAACTTGAACTTGGAGATTGTTATATAAACATTAAAGTCAAACTATAAACAACGCGAGCAATCAACGGGAGCGATTTTGAACCTTAAGCAAGCAATGGTTAGCAGTTTTTATAATATAAATAAATACGCTACCGAACCTTCAGTTCAGCAGGCTTTTGTCTCACCTAAAACCAGCTCCCAGGTTAGCTAGACAGCTGCCTTCGGGTTTTATCCAGCTCCCAGGTTAGCTTTATTCCTGACCCAAACCTAGTACCGGTTAATCACTTGACGGCTACTGTGTCTAGGGGTTTCACAACTACAGCAGTAAAAGCAAATCAAGGATAAGTTTGTCAGAGTTCTGAGAAAGACAAGTGTCTAAGTAGAGTCAGTTAAATAGTTTAGTGAAATATTCTAGTGCTCTTAAATAAAACTCAACTCTTAAGAAAAACTATAATTATAAAACAGTAACCAAAGACCTATAAACAATTACCAACCATACCTCAAATCGAGAAAATATGCGCGCCTTAATAATCGGGTATAATAGAATCTCATTACATTTTTGACCAATTGTTTTAATCATTAATAGACATTGTTATTTTTATAACTAAACGTGCCTTCCTTATCATTTCTTCTTATCCAACGTAACACGACCCCGGACTATCTAAGTTATAGCCCTGCACGCTAAGCAAGGCGTGTCATCACAAGTAAAACATACAGTGGCAGGTTGAGGGAAGCGTTAAGTCTAACCAAAAGACCCACGTCATTGTACTAATCGTGACACGACTCTTCTCTGAGACGTTGTCAACTCTTTTTATTTGTGACAATATATTTCAATATATTTTATAGCCGAAGTTAGTCACGCAAAGAAGTTAATAAAATTTATTGCAATTTAGAACTGATATAAGACGAAATTTTATGATGGTATATGGCTAAAATTATCTTCCACTATGTAGTAATAATTGCAAGTAATGGGAGAGTTCATTGTTCTAGAATAGATATAATGAGTTGTTGTTTTCATGGTTATTTTCATTCTCTTTTACCCTTAAAAGAGAATGAATTAAAAGTTCTAATATTCAAGTCAATTAAACAAAGAAAAGATTGCATTACCAAACAAACGTCGAAAAGCTTTCACGAACACCAAAATGATCCAAAGGGAGCAAGGACACAGCGTTTATGAATGTGGCCAATCAAATGCGTCTGTCTCAAGAATAAATAAAAGAGAATGAATTAAAAGTTCTAATATTCAAGTCAATTAAATAAAGAAAAGATTGCATTACCAAACAAACGTCGAAAAGCTTTCACGAACACCAAAATGATCCAAAGGGAGCAAGGGCAAAGCGTTTATGAATGTGGCCAATCAAATGCGGCTGTCTCAAGAATAAATATACGAGATATATTTTTTTATAAAAATTAATTAGCTACGGGATTATTCAAGTACAATTATTAAGTAGTTGACAAGCACATCCTTTAAACAAAATTGAATTTCACGCTCCTAAAACTCACTTAATACTAAATATTTACCTCTATTTTAAATAAGCATATATGTGGCCCCCTTCTCTCTTTCCGGAGGTACATTAAAATGAAATTATATTGTCAAAAGAGACGGCCCAACGCACCACAATGAGACAATAATATAAATCACTGGAGTTCACCGTAATTAATTAGGAATATCGAGTAATGTGACCAGTACATGATAACATTCTCATGTGTACCTTTATCTTAAATGTCGCTCAGTATTAAACAAATCTCACGACCATTCTAAAAACCATAATAATCCAAAGAGAACAAGGGCAAACCGCCGGAGTTTGGCCAATAAAATTCGGCTGCCCAAGAATAAAAACAGAATACATTACAATTGAAATTCGCTACACCTATACAAGATATATTTTTGTAAAAATTAATTAACTGGTGTGCACGCTCCTGACACTCACTTAATAATAAATATTTAATTATATTTAAGACAAGCATACATGTGACGCCTTTTTTCCATTCCGGAGGTACACTAAAATTATAGATATTGTCAAAAGAGGCCGCCCACCCCACCACAATGAGACAAGAATATAAATTACTGAATTTTACTGCAACTAATTAGGAACGTAGTATAATATCGACAGAATTTTGGACAACATGATGAATGAAAAAATAATAAATAAAATAGCCAATTGTAAATTTAGCTTTAGTTAGTAAACGCTGTAGGACAGATACCTCGAGCTCGAGTGCAACTTGTTCCAAAAAAAGGCAAGAAAACCACGCCCTAAACTATAGCCCAATTGCCTTGCTTCCAATAATCTCCAAAGTCATGGAACATGTAGTCAATCAGCAACTACTCAAGTACCTCGAGACGAACAGAATAATTAGCGATAACCAATATGGCTTCCGCAAAACAGAGATCGACAGAAGATATATTGGCATATGTCACTCATATATGGAGTAGGGCAATTGAGAACTACGGAGAATCTCAAGCGATTGCGTTAGGTATTTCGAAGGGACTTGATAGAGTTTGGCATGACGGATTGCTCAATAAACTGCCGCCCTTCGGATTGCCAGCCTCTCTCTGCAGCTGGCTTGCCAGTTTCCTTAAGAACCGATCTCTGCACGTTGCAGGTGATGGACACATCTCAGACACATTCACCATTAATGCGGGCGTGCCTCAGGGCGCAATACTTTCACCAACTCTGTTCCTCATCTTTATGACCTGCTGACCAAAACCAATATTCCTGTTTACAGTTTTGCAGATGACAGTACCCTTATCTCCCAAGTTAGATCAGAAAACCTTTACCAGCTACTGAGACTTATCACCGCAGACAGGAGCATAAATGATTTAATCAAGATCAGGAGAAATTTCGTACCTGGGGCGACAAGAATTTAGTCCAGTTCAATGCAGCAAAAACCCAAGCAGCCACACCTAGAACGTCGCTTTATAAGGATTCCTTTGTCTGGCACACAGCATCACTGTGGAACTCACTCCTAGGACATCTGTTTCCCCCTAATTAAAACCTACAACTATTCAAGAACCGTCAATCAACATCTTTGCACACACACCGCTCGTCGAGTGCCATAGGATCTCCCTTTAGTGTGTGTGTCACTGCCAAAAAAAACAAAATAAAAGTTAGGTAGGTAGATTTATTCTCAGCAAACCTGAAGGATAATGAATGTTTCATACTGATGCAAGATTTTGGGGTAATCCAGCTTCTATTGGATATAACATTGTTATTTTACCAGAAAATATCTGGTTGGAAGAAAGCGTTGTAGTACTGAATAATATCTATATTATATTTGTCAGCCCAAACAGTATACATTATTAAAGCTTATGTGGTATCCAAGAACACTGCCAAGCTGTGCATTTTGCTCACTGGTTAGCACTATTATGCACATATGTGTCGTATCCAGGAGCCTGATGTAATATTGTTTATTATGACTAAACTTCATGGAGAGTTTTTTGTGGGTTTCCATAGAGAGAGTGGTCTGGGGCTCTAGTAAGGGCAAGTATTTCTAAATAATCTTCTTTTGCTCTGGGGTGCTCTGATGTTTATCCAGATTCTTCTCAGTGGCCTATTTTTACTTATTCCCTCTTTAATAATATTGGAGTAGTATTGATGAGTACAAAGGATTGGAGGGATCTCCATTCTTAATTATAACCGATGTTAACGGTTGAATAGTTCGATGATCTAAACCAGCGTCAATTTGTAGTTCCATACATGCAATAGTACTAACCGTGATGAAACCCCAAATAAATCACTTGTTCTATGGTTTGGAAACTTTTAATCCTTGGTTCTTAAATAATTAATCTTGTGTATCAATGGAATTTATATGACAAGCCTTTTTTAGATCAAGGCTGAAATAGATGTGTCGGTAGTATTACGATGCTACATTTGCAAACAATTACTTTAGTTTTATATTTGCTTATAATATTTCTAAATTAGAAAATTAGATACCTATTTTTTGTTAAGAACATAAATGTGCAATAGAGTAATATTTACTAATTTCTATAAGCGTAAATGGACGTCAATAAAGTTTATAATTTATATTTAATCATCATCGGGAGTTAAATTTCAAAAATATATATTTAGATCATAGGTTCAGATAATAACAACATTGAATATTCAAGCTCTGAGCTTGGATTTATATTACGCTGATATTAACATTGTTTTATTTGGTTCGTTAGTTTTAACGACTTTTATTCGTGTATCGAAATATCCCTATTTTATGATATATATTGTTATATAAATGGATGAATGAATTGAAACGCGGGCGGGAGATCCATTACACGTCGATCATCAATCTGTGCCTATTGTGCGCCCACTCACGAAAACATCATCTCTTGTCCTAGCCAATACTGGACAGGAGGCAAGAACATGAGTAGGCGATTTCTCGTTCTCCAAACACCACCTGCATTCTGGATTATCTACGATCCGCAACAAATGCCTGTTCAAGCGACTGTACCCTGTGAGAAGCCCTGTCACAAACCTCATGTTCTCCCTCTTCAGAGCCAAAAAGGCCTTCACCCTACGAGATGCTGGGTCATTCAAGGGTAGCCCAGTCTTCCTCATGAATGGTGTAATCCGTCACAGATCCTTGGCCCGCACGTTCATTGCATTCCTTAAGATGATGGAGGTCGTACTGTCAGCCTTCTCGTTCTCCGAGATATTGGAGTGTCCCGGAAACCAAACAATACTGACTCTTTTATATCCGGCCGAAGACCCCAAGACATCCCTACACTCAGACACCAGCGCAGAATTAACTCTATCAGGCTCAAGACCCGATAGAGAAGTTCTGCGGTCTAAGCAGATATAGGTATATCCTTCCCTCTGAAAGCTCTTAACAGGTTCTCATACCAGCATCTCGACCTGGAACATGGTTGTTTAAATCCCAATGAAGAAAGCAAGTTTCGTCTCTATAGTTTCTCCATTATTACTTAAAGAACAATGTGTTCCCAGCAACATAAAGTTTTATTTTGCATGTATTATAGAGAGCTATAGAGCTAATCCGATCCTGTAGGTTGTCCTATTTTTTTCTAGCTGAATAGAATGTGGCGTAGAATAAGACGCACGAGCAAGATTTTTATTATGTTTTTAGGCTCCCCAAATAATTGGCGATCTCCAGGAGGCTTTATTATATCTATACGTCAACAGAATAACCAGGAAATAATTATTCTTTAATCTCCAGCTGTTATCGGGTTTAACTCGAATTTGCACTGCTATTTTTGTTACCTAATTAAATATTTGTTTTGTGCGGAATTGCTCCAGATTAAATCGATAGCGTGCTATTGTCTCGATTTCATCCGTGAATAAGCTATTGATATCGACTGCATCGCAAAATAGACTGGAAACTGACGCTTGATATGATAACTTCTCAGTTTACATGGCTTTTCTTTTTAAAGTAATTTGAGGAAAAATACGAAAATAGCTCGTGACAACAGGATTTTGTTTTAGACATGGATATTGATGTGGATTGTAAGTAATCGAATTTTATGTAAGGCGCAAAACGGACATACTGTAGAATTCAGCATTGGTGTCCAAATTAGCCGAAGATTCAGTGTGTGGAGATGTTCTATATACTGGTTTAGGATCAGTCTCTAAACAAGCAGCTAATTTCTGCTGTGACACTTAATTTTTGCTCAGAATTTGATGTCTATTTCCAGGCAAGTATGGTGAGGATGGAACTATAAGAGTGTCATCATATCAAGCTTAGAATGAGGTGTATAGGTTAACGCTGGGCGCACCCATAAAGCATAGAACCGCAGGTCTTAGAACCAGCATGTATAATTAATACACGTCTGCCCAAGCGTTATCTACCTTAAATTCTTTTAAATCAATACTCATGTACATAAAGTGGAATCTGATTATTGTCTCATTTGCAACCTTTGCATGATATTTGGATTGATTTTCCTATTACTACTTCACTTTGTGCGACATTAAACAAAGTCCATTCATATGTTAATGAAACTTGACAGAGCGGCGTGCGCCATTCACAGTCGAATTGGTGGTAATCGTTTTAATCATATAAATTCATCCAATAAGGTCTAAGGTATTCATTCACCAAACCGACTTATAGTGTGTCGACCCTTAAGCATATCCTCTTAGATGAAATATTTTTCTTAACGTGCTTCAGACCTTATTAAGGCCCACTGAGTACTTTGAACTCCAATTAGTCTCCGTCAACCATCTCTTAAACATTAATGTCATGTTGACATAGACACATTTAAAGTGACTAATGGAAGTTCAAAGTAGTGGTCCTTCGTGTTGCTAATTTTTCCAGCAGGATATATTTTGACTCTATGTTTCATGCAAACCAAGCATATTATATATGGTAATGGGAGTGCTTTTCTAAATACTTTTCCTAGGTAGATGGGTGATTGAAAAAATATATATCTTTCGATGACTGATAACATTATTTTCAGGGGAAACTATGATTCTTGATGTTCCGTTACGGATATACAGATATTTAGGATAAAACAATAAATATCCGACTAAATACTGTAATTACAACGTTACATATGCTACCAAACCCGGAAATATGATTTATCCCCTTTCACTCGTAGAGTGGGCATTAACTATTTCATACTTTGGAATATTGGAACGCACCCAACCGGTATCGACGAATGCAGTTCAGAAGTGTTCGTAGCCGTACCTCATGTTCTAACGTTCTCTTGACGGATGTCGAAGATATTTTTAGGATTTGACGTGGTCTTCTCTTCCGAGCGATGAACGCGTAGGTAGAGAAAACGACGAGTTTCAAAGTCGAGATATTATCGTTGTAATTTCTGACCATCAGGTCCACTTTTTGAATTAATTTATCATGAAATAAATTGGCAAGCGCTCTGTCATTAATATTTTTTAGAATTGACGTGACCTTCCCTTCCAAGTGATGAGCGCGTAGGTAGAGAAAAAGACAAGTTTCGAAGTCGAGATATTATCCTTGTAATTTTTGACCACCAGGTTCACTATCGGTATTAATTTATCATGAAATAAATTGGCAAGCACTCTGCCATTAATATTTTTTGGAACTGACGTGGTCTTCTCTTCCGAGCGATGAACGCATAGGTAGAGAAAATGACAAATTTCGAAGTCGTGATATTATCGTTGTAATTTTTGACCATCAGGTCCACTATTCCTATTAGTTTTAATGAGATACATTGGCAAGCACTCTGCCGTTAATATGTTCTCGTATTATCGGCAATATCGTCCCGTAAATGTACTTTATATAAAGTGAGGTTATATATGTAACCTATATCTTTATATTCCATTAAGCAAATATTCATAGAATAAGATCGAAGAAAATAAGTTCCAGAAAAAAATTAAATTTATTAAAATGTTACGAAATATAATATCTATCATAAGTCACTCATTAAGTTACATAGCTCATTCCAACATTTTGAAGGGTTATTTTCATTGTGGTAAAAATAGTGTGTCAGCATTTTTTAAATAATATTTCTGGCATAATTTTTAAATTATTTCCTGGTTCCTAAGCGAGGAATTACAGAAGAACCCTTTCTCTTTGAGAAGTTTTTAGAGACCTGCATAAAAATCAACCATTTAGAGGAAAAATGCTTTATACTTCAAATAAAATTAAACAGGAAAACTAACAAGCAAATTGGAGAAACATGTTATAGCGGACAAAAATGTTCACTACGTTTTAAATACGTTTGATTGGGAGCATGAAAAATCTGCTTTTCACTCACATTTTTGGCGCAGTGTTTGAGATGTATTTCATATTGATATCCAATTTTACTTATAATAAGATATGATTACCTGTGGAAGTATTTTGAGTTTTCAATCAAACTGACTTAAAAAGAATCCGGTAGCTGATATGGCTCTTAACTTACATATGTAAGAGGCCCCTTGTAACCTTGTAAATGTTACAAAATCTAGTAATGCGATTTTTCCCACTTACTTATCGATTTGTGTTGTCAATACTCTTGCTACCTTAACTTCCGAGTACAATCCACCAGTATCAAAGAATGCTATTCCAAGTCGCTTGAAGCCCTGAATCCGTTTGGAGCGCCCTCTTGACGGATGTCGTACGTACTATTTTGATGTGTAAACATCTTACGCGGCGATATGATGGTAAATCTCGGCAAATGGGACGGAAATGTGTAAACCGATGTTAGCCGCTAGGGCGGTATTATTATACAATTTTGCCATTTAAAATCGTTTTAAACAGATTCTAGACGATAAAAAAGCATATTATAAATTAAACGAACCGTCAACAGTATTATTTAATAATTAATTTAAACTTTGTCATTAAACCTAATTTTTGTATGAACAAGCTCAAATGTATCGGCAACGGCCATAGCACGTTGAAAATACCAGTTCTCGACTGATCACTGAAGTTAAGCGACGTCGGGCGTAGTTAGTACTTGGATGGCTGACCGCTTGGGAACACAACGTGCTGTTGTCATTTTTTTACAACAGATGTCGTTATAGGATATGTTTACACATCAGTGTCTCGAGTACTAGCAAGTTCGTTTTTTTTTTGAACAGACAAGTTCTTCGGCTTTCTCTCCTGCACGCTTCAAGCGTGTAGGTGGTGAAAAACGACCCATTACCGTCATTTATCGCTCTGTTTAATAAAAGTACCGGTCGCCTGCTTTTTTATATCATACCTATTACCGATATTTATCGTTTTGATTAATGAACTTACTGTTAAACGACTGTAGGTCGTTTGCTATCTTATATTACACCTATTACCGTTACTTATCGTTTTTGTTTAACACGTTAACTGCCAGGATCGATTAATATATTCTTCGCCCTCGCTCAGTCGCCTGATGCGCAGTTGTCGCTTTGGCGTAAATTATCATCATAAGCTGCTGGTAAAATATAATATTCATTTAAATGAACAATTCATGTTTTTATACAAAAAGACAAAACACAATAGTTATTATGGTAAAACATTAGATTTGTTTTATAAAAATAATTGTAAATTTTCCCGAACAATAAAAAATTATTCACAAAAATTCTAGGGGACTATTTTTCAAATTCAAGTTTATATTTAGTCGATATTTTGTATACACATTATGTTTTTTATATAATTATTTTCTCCTATAAAATTATCAAAAGATACTCCATAAAACATTTATCATTATTTTTGATAAAAACACCGCAACGACCAAAGATGCTCTAAAATTGTTCAAGGTCTTTGTTAGAGGCCCAAACCGTAACTGAAGCAATGGCTTCACTGCTGATGAGTAAAACACAGATTTAAATTCAATATGTACATGGCGTATCGGAACGTCATGGGCGTACGCTGACAAACTAGCATGACGTTTCAATACGGCATTGGCAGTCAACGTGTTAATCAACTTACCGTTTTTGCTTATTGAGTGGAGAATTTATTTTGCTAATGTTATGATAATTAATTAATTTATTTTTACTGTAATTGGCTGTAAGCCTCATGGCAGTAAATTGTTTCACATAACTTCAATTAGAAACCTTAATTTTTCGCCTTAGTACCGGTATTGAACTGAGCTCACTACATGTTTACCCCATATATACATATATTTATATCATAGGTTAATTCATCGATTTAGTATGCCTATTAACTATTTATTAGTATAATGATATTATCGCTGCCATGGAATTAACTTGGATTGGTTTGATTAGTAGATACCGCTTATCTCTGGTACTTTATGAATAGCTGCGATTGGTCAAAACCTGAAAAATTCAAGGTTTATTAAAGTCATTTCCAAACAGCAATTAGGCAATCTTCAGGATGTAGGCCATAGATTAAAACCTAGAAACTTAGTTTCATTTGAATTAATAGTCTGATAATCTTGGCGATTTACAAATCTTCTCATTAGTTTATGGGCGATAACATACACTCAAATTAATTAATTGGAGTGTTGAAAGCATTTAATATTTGAATAATTTGTTTAATTGGAGTCCCGATGTTTATTTTGGTGAGTTAATGTTAAAAGTGCCTTTCATTAATACCTTTTATTTCTAAATCTCGCGATATTCTTATCTAGGGTATGTTTCTAAATTTTAATGCCCTAATTTTAATGTGCAAAAATCATTGATATATTCCTAGTTAAAAATTTAGTGTCGCCTTCACCTAACTGACAAGCCACAGGCCCACGCCTTTAATTATTGTTGAAACCGTTGAGTAAACCTGCCATATGGACCGCTTGTTAAGCAATTAAACAAATCGTGTTACACCCTTTCATCTTCGACCTCCCCGCGAAAACATATTAACTAAGTTTATCTCTTAGGTATTAAATTCACAGAATGGTGCATATCGTAAAGTAAGCTATTATCATTTAAGCTCGTAAAATTTTCCGCTCGATAACCCAAAGTACTTTTCTCGTTAACCTGTGATCCTCGATTCATTAAACTTACTTACCCTTGAAAGTTAGAAAAAGCAACACAACGCAAGGATGGTGTACATTTCGAAGAAAAACTTTAGAGAACTTTATCTTACCCTCTTAATAGCAATGCTATTTTATTTGTTGACAATAGAACGCATGGTAATAATTCATTGTAGATGTTTCTACAACTGTGCGTAAAGTGCAAACTTTATGGATTTTTTTAGTGCGTAAAGTAACAATTTCCATATCTCAAGTGTCACTTTACGCACTGCACTTTATGCAGTAAATTTTGCTAATTTAAATTTCCAGCATACTTTCTGGTAAACTTTCCTCTTGGATATTTTCGCCAAAAACTTTACAGATAACTTCTTTGAAAACGCAGATTTAGAAGAAAATATATTTATGATTTCACTTGTTCTCAGACCTAAAGACCAAAATATTATTTATTACCTTGTGATCCTGAAGTACATTCTGAAGTAACCTAAACTGGCAATCGTATGACATACACTCTTGTTGTTTTGACCTACAATTCTAGGGTATTTTGGAAGTGATATTAGAATGGTTATTCCAAAAAAGGTTTCGTCTACTATAATGTTAAGTGTAGAGGCCTGTTGTAGTAGCATGCATTTTATATATAATGGCAGATTGATTGGAAATAATTTTCATCGAAATACATCGTAAAATAATCAGACACCGAAAATTGTTGGCTCCATCACTTTTTTCGGTAATCATTGGAAAATCCCAATGTGATCTTCCAGAAAAAGCGTTACATTCATTGCAAGTGAGTTGACCTTATTTTCTGTTAATTGGCTATCTCTTCTTTTTAATTTGGTTTTTGTACATACTTAAAGTAAATCGTCATCAGAGTTCCAAGCCAGTTCTTCATTTTACACTCCGTGATTAGATTTTTCTTGAATTACTTCTTCTAGATCATCCATATCTTTTTCTTGGTGTTTCTCTCAAACGACTATTACTTCTGTTTCTATTTTGTATGTTTGATTCTTTTTAAAAGTAGTGGTTTTACGCTTCATTCATATTTTATTTTCGGTTTGAATATTTTATAACTTTGTGGGACCCCCGGTTGCCTAATACCAATCACCGGCTGATCATTTCTGATATCTCTTTGGGACCTCTGTTTTATTTTTTCCACGCGACATGCTGCAATGTTCCCAATATTCGGTTGGTTTTGTCGATAGCATTGGGTAGTAGGAATGGGCAATTTCCTATAATTGCTGCTGTCGATTTCGATTTTTAAAAATTTATCACTTCATTTTGGAACATTTTCTAGTATTTCTTGAACAATTTAATTTCAGCGGATTAATTGTGGCTCCCGCCGTCGTTTTACCATCCTAATAAACGAGAACTAAGTCGTTAATTATCTTAGAATTATTCCTTGTATCGAATCACTTAGCATGTTTCAGCCCATCACTTCTTGTTGATCTGACGTAGTTTTTAATCTCGTGGAAGGAGAAAGGCAAATTGACTGACACGAATAGAGATTTCTTCTAGAAATACCTTTCGGTGAGAAGAGAAGCTTTTTGCTTTAGTGCACTCATAGAGACTCAACATTTAGTATTGTGATTTAATACTACCCTCCCATCTCTGGGCCAGTTCATTCACAGGCTACAAATCCAATTTCCGGGCTACACGAGAGCCGATTCTATCGCAGGGCTACAAGGCTTAACACCGGGCTATCGTGTCCTCGGCTAGTTTCCCCTCGGGGCCAGTGCCCTAGCAGTACCAACAGGTGCCCGGCGCCTCTACCCGAGTTTGACGGATCAAAGGGGCATCGTACAGAAGCTTAAGTTTATTTATTCATTTATTTTTCTGTGCTATTATTCCTTTAATATAAATCAAGCATTGACCGCCAAGCTCTAAGATAGCTCTCATTAATTTTATTTTTCATTTATTCATTAGTTAAAAATTAATAATATTAATATAATCGCTGTGAATTTTCTCTTTTTTAATATAAATCAAGCATTGACAGTCGGGCTTTAAGATAGTTTCAATAATTTTATTCTTTTTATTCATTTATCGGGTCTATTGCATTCCATTATTATATATAATCCAGAGACTAATACCTATAGACAATTCAAACCATACCTTAAATTCGTGTTTTAGTAATCGGGCATAGTGTAAATTCATTAAGTCTTTGACCAATAGACGTTGTTATTATTTTACCAAAATGGCTACTTTATTATCTCTTATCACCTGACGTAGATCGACCCATAATCGGGCTATATAACCTGCACGCCAACTAAGGCGTGGCGTCACAGATCGTATACAAATATCTATTTAAATTTACAGGCTATATAAGATACCAGGCAAACTTTTTAAATTTTTGACGCCATATATGCCTGGTCTAATACCATACGGTGTCGTATCATTAGTTGTATTAAACCTCCTATTATTCTCCTCAGAATAAGACTATCGTAGAATCTCTTTATTCTGTATAACCACAAAGGAAATTATAGTAATATTCTCCCCTACGGCTCGAGGTCGTTTCTATAAAGATGGACCCTGACTATGTATGTGCCGATCCACAGATAATTAAAGCATTCTATTGATTTGCAAAGGGGATCCCTCTGTAGATAAAAATAGAGGAATTATTAGTGTACGTGGGAAATCTCGGGTTTTAGATTTACCCAATTATAATGCTGTACCAGCGAAGATAGATACCTTTACTAACTGAAGGTATTGGAAGCCCAAGGTAACCTACGGAAGTGTTTAAAAAATACGCGGCAATATTTAAGGTGGTAATTTCTCAAGTCATTTTATGAAAAAAGTTACCATAAAAATAGGTCCGGAAATGCATTGTTTCCAAGATACAAGGTGTTGAAGTTTTTTTAATATTAGTACATTTATTGGGATAATATTCTGAATATATTTTAAAATATTTGCAGCTTCCTTTTTTTTCCATACAAAACATTTTTCCAAGAATATTTGCGAATAATTCGACTAAAAATAACTGCTTCTTTCAATAACAATAGATAAGTACACATCAGTTTAAAAATCAGTAAAGTGGATGTTATTTGAATGCGTCAATCATTTTGTATCTATCAAATTTGTTGAAATCTCGTAACATAAATCGATATAGGAATGCCGATATGACCGACATGCACTTCATATATGGATTTACTGATGACAATGCATCAGTTGAATATTGAAAGATTTCCTGAGCGTATTGCTCCTGATAGAGAAATGTTCGAAAGGATTCATCGACCACTTTATAAAGCAGGCATGTTAAAACGAAGTGGAGCAATATGAAGGCCAAGGACAACAAAAATGGTAGAGCTGGAAGAGAATGTGCTTAACATGATTGAAGAAGATCCAGGTACTTCTACTCAAAAAATTGCTGAGGTTTTGAATGTAGGTAATGGTTCAAGCACTTCTTCCTGCTTATTTTCCACCACATAATGCATTCTCCAAATGGCTTTTGGACAAAATGGTCCAAATCCCTCAACTACTGATGCTGATTCTGTATGAAGCGAGTTTTTCAAAAAATCAATTTCAATTTTGTGATTAAAATTCACATGCAATATTTGAAGATCGTTTTCAACATCAGTTCTCGTTGAACGTTGGGACTGGAATTGTGGGTGACTGCCTAATTGAACCGGTATTTCTACCAGGAAGACTTACCGGAGAGGTATACCGCAACTTTTTGGAACACACGCTCCCTGGATTTCTAGAGAACGTACTACTGGCATTAAGAAATGCTGTGTGGTTTATGTACGCTGGCGCCCCAGCCCATTTTAGTCAGATTGCTCGTGATTTTTTAACACAAACATATGTAAATCACTGGACTGGCCGAGGTGGACCTCACTTATGGCCTGCACGATCCCCGGATTTTAAACCCTCTGGATTTTTCCTGTGGGACCACCTGAAGTCCTTGGTTACGCTACTCGTGTGGAAAATGTGGAGGACCTAAGAAATCGAATCATTACTGGGTGTAACTCAATTAGAAACGAACCTGGTATTTTTGAGAATTCGCCAGCCAATAAGGAGAAGATTGGATTCCTGCATCCGAGCTGGAGGTGGTCACTTTCAACAGTTTTTGTAAATTTTATATGACAAATGTTAATTGTTAATGTTAATTATTGTTAGTGAATAAATGGATATGCAATAAAATAGTTTTAAAGAGACAAAAATATTGTAGTTTTGGTTGCTTTATCTCAAGGACATATCGAAGTTAAATTAAAGTCAGTTGCGTAAATTTGTTTTGTCAATAATTGCTATTAATTTACCCCCAACGTCACTGGACTTAATAATTCTTATCTAGTTAGGGCCAAATCAGCCCCTTATTACTGGAAACAAGGATGCTAAATTTCAAAAAAAATCGGTGAGAATTACAATTAACACCTTGTATCTTGGAACCTATGCTACGGGAACTTTTTTTTGTAAAATGATCTAAGAAATCACTCCCTTAATAGTCAAAGTCAAAGTCAAAGTGAAAAAATCTATATTTAAAAAATAATACATAGTATTTAGGAAATGGCGTCAAAAATGGAATAAAAAAAATTCAAATCTAAAAGCAATCCTAAATTAGGTAAATTAAAACATGCCACTACAAAGTTATAAAAAACTAACATTACCACACATTGAAATTGTAAATTTACTAAAATTTATTAAAATTCCTACACATTAAAAAGTTAAAATTACTAAATTGCTACACATTAAAATTATTGCATGATAGAACATTCATAAGATAAAAACTCAGCAACAGTATAAGGTTCTAACTCGATAAGGAACTTTTTAACATTTTTCTTAAAACCTATGGCTGTTTTAATCTGTCTTATTGACAATGGAAGGCGATCATAGCATTCAATGCATGAGTAGAGAGGACCATGCTTTAAGAGACTCAATCTATGATGTGGTATATTATAATTAACAGACCTGGCATTATGTTCATGATTTGGTAAATATTTCTGGAAGAGATGCTTATTATTATACAAGAAAGTCACACACTCATATATATATACAAACCTGCTAATGTGAGGAAACCATGTGTTCTGAAAACTCCTCTGCACGAATCAAGCCAGTCCATACCCAATATTATCCTTAATGCAATTTTTTGCACAATAAAAGCCTTTGATACATTCACACTACCACCCCAAAAGAGAATTTCAAATTTCATGATAGAATTGAAATTTGCATGATAATTAATTAGTAGAGCATTTAAGTCGAGGCACTTTTTTAAAGTTCTAAGCATATAGCAGCAGCTGTTTAGCTTTTTTACTACATAATCAATTTATTTCTCCCAAGTAACCCAAACTAACCCAAGAAATTTGCCTCCGTTGAAATAGGCACCACCTGTGAAAGCAATAAGGCACTATCTGGATAAGGCAGCAGAGATTGTTTTGTTCTAAATAAAAGAAAATTTGATTTGCTGGCATTTAGTATGAGACCATTTCGATTAAACCATCTTTGTGCAGATATTAAAGGGTGTCTTCCCACATTCAGGGTTCTGTCCACCATTGTGTCACCAATTATAAATTTAATTTGCTGGCATTTAGTATGAGACCATTTCGATTAAACCATCTTTGTGCAGATATTAGAGATTGTCTTCTCACATCCAGGGTTCTGTCCACAGTTGTGTCACCAATTAATATATTCGTATCATCAGCGAAGTTTACAAGAGATGCATTACTGTCTGCTACATCACTAGTCAGGTCATTTATGTAAATAATAAAGAGAAATGGTCCTATAACACTACCCTGCGGAACACCCAAAACCAAAGGCCTAGCCTCTGAGTAATAGTCACATCCATCCTTACGGATTAAGACCCTCCGCATGCGACGCATTTAAAGATCCCTTACACAAATAGTGCACTATGTAAAAATCGACCTCTTCTATTGGTCGATCCATCTCGTATTACGATATGTCTGCGTGATGCAATCAATTTCTTTCAAGACCTCTCGTGGTGTAGAGGTTTATACAACTGGGTCTCACTTGGACGGCCTAGGTTCGAACCCCGTTGCTATTTTTTTTTAAGATTATGTTTCTAAACAGTTTTTTTTCTTGATTTTGGGTATGTTTTGGGTTAGTTTGGGTTAGCACCTGGTTAGTTTCCTCTTCTTGAGCCCCCGCAGCGAGCGAAGCGAGTTATATAGTGCACTATTTGTGTAAAGGATCTTATAATGCGCATGCGACCCTTCGGATATGATTCTATCTAATCTCAGTGGTGAGCCTCTGACTCCATACAATTCTAATTTTTTTAACAATATATCATGATTCAGACAGTCGAACGCTTTAGAGAGATCCAAGAATGAACCCATTGCCACGTTCTTGCTTTCCAGATGATCCACAATCTCATTTACAAAATCAAACACAGCGTTGTTTATAGACTTTCCCGCTAAGAAGCCATGTTGCCTTTCACTAATTATTAAATTGAAATGATAAAAAAAACTCAGTAAACGAAGACACATTGCCTTTTCGAATATTTTTGGGAAAAAGGAAAGAAGACTTATTGGCCTGTAAGACTCTGGCAAAGTAGGATCTCCATTTTTATATAAGGGCTTGACTATGGCTAATTTAAGGTTTGTTGGAAAAATACCCTGTTTAAAAGAATTATTTATCATGTAACATAAAGGGGCACCTGGTATACCAAAGTTCTTTTGTGATTGGTCCTTACCCTTTAATTCATTAACAATCTGCCAAGTGCATTTTGACCTGTTAGAATTTTGTTGGCATAATATTCTTTTTTAGATCCTTGTAAAATAATATTGTATTTACACTTACATTTATTATATGCACTCTTGTACCTCTCATCAGCTCTACTCAACACTAAGAGAACATCCAGTTCCCGCTTACATTCTATAACCATTGGCGAGTTATAGTAGTTTTTGTCCTTTGCTCCGGGACGCATATTTTTAACTGGAAAGCAACATTTAAAGCAAAAAGAAATACCCTCATAAATCTTCCCCATTGACAGTCAACATCAAACTCCTCTGCATCAAAAACAGTCTGCCAAGATTCCTCAGAAAGTAGCTGAGTGAACCATTGCTTACCGTCATTGTCAAAGACTCTACAATTGATAATATTATTTGGTGTTATTCCAGGAACATTAAAAGTCAACTTCTGACCAGTGTGATCAGATAGATGTGTGTGCAAAATTCTAGCTGTAGCAGAATTAAAATTTCAAAAAATATTATCAATGCAAGATTTTGACGAACCCGCTATTCTGGTGAATTCGAAAATACTGGGAAAAACATTAAAAGAAGCCAAAAGAGATAAGTCAAGATTACTATGCATTATATCAATATTAAAATCACTTGCCAAAAACAATAAGACATTTTCAGCCACAAGCTTATTTAAAATAATTTCAATTTTTGATAAAAAAAAAACATTAACATCTGAAGTAAGGGTCCTGTACACAGACAGCACCACTACGCTAAAATCATTTATACAAATTTCTATAGCCGCACATTCAAAATTAAAATTTTCAGAATACTCAATTAAATCTGACCTTACTTTCCAAGTTGTTCCAATACGAGCATACACAGCAGAACCATCATGTAGATTTTCTTGTCGATAGTAACACGATGCCAGTTCATAGTTCAACAAGTTGTAGCATTTCAATTGTTCCTCAATTTTCCAGTGCTCTGTAACTGCCAATGTAACACACTTATGCTCATTCACAAGCAACTGAAGATGGTCAAGGCTATTTCCTATGGATTGAACATTATGGTGGATAATGTGGAACTCTTGACTAACTTCGTGTTGGTTGTTTGGATCACACCTTCCCTTGTGGTTGGTAGATTTAGAAAATGGTTCACAATAATACCACTAGGCTATAGTTTGGGTGACATGATCTTCTTTTTTTTCTGGCAGAAGCCGCTACTTTAAATGAACTTCTCCACTTGTCATTTTTTGTTTTTATTTTGAAACATACACAATTTTCCAGACCATTACCTTTCAGATAATCCAGGATTTTATCAGCCACAGTGTTTGGTTCAAAACCAGACAAAAAGAATCAAGCCTGGGTCTTGGGGGATGCAACAGATAGTTCTGTGATATTTTCTTTGATTCCCTTCATTGGCTTAGGGCGCTTGGATTTAGGTTTTCTCTTGACTACTTGCCAATCTGATTCTTGGGTTTCCTCTGAGTTTACCTGGACATTTTGGCGGCTTTCAACCTTTTTTGGAATGTTTACTGTTTCTGAGGAGATGTTATCTTGATTTTCGATGAAAACAATGTCTTCAGAGACGTCATATTTTCCGTTCTCTTCTGATTTCCATTCCATAACAGAAATGTCAATATCAACTGATGACCGATTCGATCAAGTTTGGCGGTGGTGGCGCTGGCGACTGAAGAAACACCTGATTTCTGTCGGGTACTAGTTCCCGATGTTGCCGGTTGTTTAACGGAAATTTTGGGATTTTGGACTATGTACCTTCTTGTTAACGGGGATGTTTTTCTCCAGCTTTTCCACTTTTTCCCTCAAAGCTTGATACTTAAGCTCTAGGGAGATATATTTACGGCTTAGCTCTTGGAACATTCCTCGTATTTCCACCAATTCAATTGATTCTTCAAGATCGTCAGGTTTGAGGTTAGAAGACTCGTCAACCGTTGTATGTTTGCAAACGGCCTTTTTGGCAGCGCTTGCTTGCTGCAAGTACGCTGGATGGAAGAGATGGTCACACTGTTTGCACTTTACAATTGCAACTACTTTTTTATAGCAATGAAAACAGAAATTATCGACTTTTTATTCGGCATGTTGCCGGGTCGTTTCTAAGCACACCGTATATTTAGCAAATCAAATCGAGTCACGATTAAATAAATAATGGCAAATTACCCTTACAAAACCTAGTACTGCGTGGGCCGACAAAGGCTAAATATTAATTGAAACAATGTCAACATATAGCGGTTAGTATTGAGTGAACATGTTCATATTCTTTTACGATACAGCAAATGGTTCATTATCAGCAACCTATTCAATTTTGAACTATCCTCCAAAACCAATATTCGGTTTTAATTAATATTAAACTTTCCATATTGCTTGTCATTTAATTGACGTTATTGGGAAAAAGAACATATTGGCTTTGAGTGAAATAAAACACGAATGGGAATCACTAATTGAACTCTATATGATATTTTTTCCAGAAACGTGATTCGTTTGAAATATTTTGCCTAACTGTTGTAAGAAAGTGGATTAAGCAGTTTTATTAAAGCGTATGCCAAATCAGACATAGCATGTCTGGATATGTAGTTATTTTCTTTTATTTCTGTCATTTTCATATGTGTGTATCAAAAAATATTGTATTCCTTCGGACTGTTCATAATACGATTATGTTTTTGTTTTTTGCCAACCGAATAAATGTGCTCCACAACCTTTAAACATGCGGCCAAATTAAGTCCAATTTAAATATTCTTTTTCTACCAGCGTGCGTTTTTACCAGAACCTATTTTAGTCCCAAATGTCTCCCAAATATGCCAATTTTGACCTTAATATACATTTTATTAATTTTACTTCTAAAATTATTATTTAATTTTATCTCTGAAATAATTACTATTCTTACTAATTTTTATTATACTTTAATATGGGATCGTAGACAAAATTATATTTCTAACTCAGCCGAAAAGTATATCTCGTTTGTTGCAAAGTATCACTTTCCGCACTTGTTAGGTAAATAAAGAGCCGTTCTTCTGCTATATGTCACAACCTACGTTTCAATAGTCAGATTGTTATATATCCCTGCGAGCGGTTTCAGGGCTAGAAAAAGAAGAGGGCATTAAGCAGGCGGTAATTTCAATTTTTAAGAAGATGTTATTCTATTACAATATCTGATATATTTACATACTAAATCTATCACCATTCAACCATACCGAATTTATAAACATTTGTACAGTATTGCTGAGGTCTATGACTTGTATATATTATTAATGAAGTTGTTGAGGGATTTCTTCCCAAAATTCTAAAGCTGCCTTTGTTAAATATTGTAAAATGTATGGCTAGTTCTACTGTTCAGCGAATAGTATATTATTTTATATGGAGGAAAAGTGATACTTTTCATGGCGCGCTCGTGTTTAACAGCCGAACGGAGTGAGGCTGGTAATAGAGAGCAAGCCATGAAAAGTAACTTTTCCTCCAAATAAAATATGCTGTTTTTTCTTCAAATGTCGACAAATTAATGCAAAAACATCTCTTTTTAATAGTAATAATATCTAATTATTATTAAAGATAAATGGGTTCGCAAGACGGCTTAGACCACGGTCGTAGGTGGCCTTGCTTAGACCGGTGTCGGTGAATATAATGTAACATAAAGCTGTCAGTGGACACTGTCAACAATAATAATTTTTTGCGTCTCCGATTGCGTTTTAATTTCGTATTGATAAGCAGTTATTGAGTAAGTTCGATTAAATAATAACCAATTTGCTCCTAAATTAGTGATTTTTAGAAATGCAGTCACAAATTGAGTGATAAATACAAATTGTAGTTTAATAAATCTTGAGTTGTTGACGCTTATTTTGTTGCCTGTTTGTATTGTATCTATGTTGCTATGACAACACTTTTACCTCCGCCGGCGGAAAAGTGAAAAGTAAAGCTCCGGCGGAGGAAAAACGAAACTTCACGGCCGCCTACACAGTCGAGTAATGACGGATTTACTGACGTTTGAAGAAAAAAATGTTTTAAGTCAATTCCATACATTCAATGCAATAATGTCGGTGCAATATAGACGGAAAAATCTAAAGCTCCCTGGAGGCTTCTAGAAAATAAATCATATGGCAAAAGTAACTAATTGTTGAATCCAGAATGACAATAAATTCCTACAGACTCAAAAAAATGCCCAAACCCCGTCAAGGAGAACCAGAGTAGAAATAAATAAGATTATCATACTCACATAAGTAATGTACACGAGTGACATGTGGAATCTAATCAGAGAAAATTAAAGGAAAACTGATGATTTTTATATGAAGCCTGCTCAAAGCATATCCTTTTTGTTTCTATCGGGACTGTCTCCCGAAATTACTAGTGAAGTTGTAGTAAAAACAATTTACATGAAAATATTATCTGTGGATAGATGAAAACAAAAAAGAGAAGTACCGCAGCTCTTTTAGGCTTAAGGCTTATAGTTCCGTATTATGAAGTAGAAAAATATCTCGATGCAGACCTGTGACCCCCTGGTATAATAATAAACCATTTTCAGAGTTTACAGCGCCAAAATCAAAACGGGCAGACAGTGAGCACAATGCATCTGACAGTTCCAGAGAGAAGGTAAGGATCTTGCATATAAATATAAGATCTTTACTAAACAAAATAGAATATATAGAAAGTTTTATTGCTGACCAGAATATTCATGTAAGGTGCATAACAGAACATTGGCTGAATCAAGAAGAAATTAATTGTTTAAATTCGATGGCTATAAAGTCGCAGCATCATATGCAAGGAATGATCAAATTGGGGGTGGAACCTTAACTTGACAGAAATGTTTTGGAAACCTGTGATATTTCATTTAAATCTGATTTTAATATGAACAAATGTATTGAGTATTGTTGTACGTATGTAAAATCTTGTAATCTTTGTATTTTAGCTATGTATAGATCGCCCTCGGGTAATTTTGGCACCTGTTTGTCGGCTGTGGATGGGATACTGTCTGAGTTTGGGGAGAGGAGAGAGATTGTACTAGCAGGTGATTTTAATGTCCGTTTGGTACGGCTTAGCTGGAAACGACTCAGCTATGTGATATGTTAAATAGTTTTTGGCTAAAGCAAACCATACATGAGGCAACTCGTGAACAAGCCTGCCTGGACAATGTCTTCCTGAGCCCTGGTGTTGAAGTCATTGTCACCCACTCATTGGCATGGATGTTTCAGACCATAAAAGTCAGCTGGTTGATATTTCTATAAATAGAGATCGAGAGAGGCTCCGAATGGAAGACAGGGTATGTAGACCGGTGACTCAGAGGGGTTTATTTGCTTTTCATGCTATTTTATATTCAGTAGAATGGATGATGATCATGATATGAATGTTGATCAGAAGTTTGAGGTGTTTATGGGGATCTTGGAGAGGGCAGATCTGATCACTCTAACAAAATAAACTGGTTTAATGAAAATCTCAGGAACGAGAGCATCTTATGTTCTTGATAGAAGTATCTAAACAATAGAACCTAATTAGTAATCAACAGGTAAATGAATTTAGGGATTTTTATAGGGATGAAATACTCAAGGCCAAAATAAGGGCAAATGACAATTTGTTCCGAAATGTTTCTAATCCATTAATAAACATCGTGCAGCTAGTAAAAATCCCCATGACAACAACCCAGGACCTACGTCAGATGAATTTAACTTGTTTTTTTCAAACATTGCTAATATAGATGAACCTGCAGATAATTTTAATTTTCTGAACACATCAAATATTGGGTTACTTTGGGACTTCCCAGGGGTTACTTTTATTGAGGTTAGGAGTATTATTGATCGCTTAATGAAAAAAACAGTAGAGATATATTTGGACTTAATGTGAAAATCCTCAAATCTATTAAATGATATCATAATAGTATCTCTTACAAGGTTAACAAAGCTTTGCATTAGAGAAAGTGTTTTTCCAAATATGTTAAAGAAAACAGTAGTAAAGCCAATCTTTAAAAAAGGGGATAAGTCAAACCAGATAATTACAGACCAATATCTTTGCTGCCCATTATATCAAAGGTAGTGGAAAATGTATAGCATTAAGGTTGATGGAATTTTTCGAGTCCAACAATTTGTTTTTTGAAAATCAATTAGGTTTTCGCAAGGATAATAATACTGTTATGGGCATCTTAAATCTTATTAATATTATAAATGAGGCCTTCCATAATAAGCAGTTTAATACTGTGCTGTTCTGTGATTTGAGTAAAGCTTTTGATTGTGTTGGCCACAATATTCTTCTGGAAAAACTCAGGAGATATAAATTATCACAGAACAGTATCAAGTTGAAAACATCCTATCTTGAGAACCGGACACAAGTGGTGGAGGTTGCAGGGGTGAGGTCAGCGGAGAGAAACATTGACGTTGGGGTCCCGCAAGGGTCAATATTGGGACCAATCCTTTTTCTGGTATACATCAATCATTTACCAGCCTCAGAAAAGGACTACACTCTCTTTGCTGATGACACAACTCTGTCCTTCACTGCAGATAGCCTCGAAGAATCATGGAACGGCTCATTAGAGGCTCAGGACAGAGCAGAATAGTGGTTCTGCTCAAACAAATTGCTTCATAACAAAGATAAAACAAAAATCTTTTCCATGCGAGACCTTACAGAGGCAGACCAGGGTGGGGAATCGGTGAAGTTTTTGGGTGTAAACCTAGATCCGGGGCAAAAGTGGGGTGCACACATTGGGGCATTGGCTGGCAAGCTGAGTAAGAACTTATACATTTTGCGCAGCTTGAGAGCCGGTGTTTCAAAAGAGGTTTTAAGAACAGTTTATTATGCTCTATTTCACTCCCATCTTTCCTACGCGATCCTGGTTTGGGGGCACTCCTCCGGTGCCCAGAGGTTGTTTGGCCTTCAGCGAAAAGCTGTAAGATTAATAAGTGGCCTTGCGTATCGAGAGGATTGTAGAGCATCTTTTGGGGAACTGGGGATACTCACCTTGCCTTGTCTGTATGTTCTGGAGAATCTTTTGTTTGTAAAACGTAATCAGGGATAATTTAGAATACATGGGGATATTCATGATTATGAAACCCGATACAGTAACCATCTGGTGCCTTCTTATAGGTGGTTTAAGAGGTGTCAGGATGGCCCAGGGTTTTAGTCAATAAATGTTTTTAATGTATTGCCTCATGATATAAGAAACCTTCCGTATAACAAGTTTAAAGACAGAATCAAACATTTGTTACTTCAGAACACTTTTTACTCAATACAGGAATATCTGAGCCATCAGTTTTAACAAATTTTAACAGCATGTTTCTACATGTAAGTTTTAATTGTGCTTATTAGTGTATATTATGTTAGTAAATGTAAATCTTAATTGTGTTTAATAGTATATACATATATTGATAGTGTTATTTAAGATAAGAAACTGATAGTGTGATTTTTAATGATATTTTTCAATTATTTTGATGTATGTAAACATTTCTGTAATTACATGAATAAAATATTGATTGATTGAAGGAGGAAAACTCTAGCAGGACAATATCTCGTAGAAACAAATTAGGAACAGGCTGCAACACGAATATCGCACACAAAGACTACCAGACTACCGAATCCTAAAATTGGTCCGGAAGAAAGCACAATGTCCAGAAAAACTTTTACTGGCGAATTAAAAACAATTATTATTATTATTATTATTATTATTATTATTATTATTATTATTAT
>MU183026.1:0-25850 GCA_016904865.1 Pissodes strobi | reverse complement strand
ATTATTATTATTATTATTATTATTATTATTATTATTATTATTATTATAGATAAAAAGCAAGATCGGAAAATATTTGAAGTAGAGCCATCCTAGATTACCCGACTTGTTATGCAAAAAAACATAAAGCCACCCAACTAAGGACCTGCTGAATTTTTAATTGCATCTCGACCAACCAAAGAAAATAGTTTTATTTGCTACAACTGAAATACAATCATTTTGGAAGCGGCCTGACTAAATTAGCCGATATCTTATAATACGACTGCAATAAAAATAGACTTAATACGGTTCCGCAAGTTTGTTTTTTTCCAGACATAATATTACTCGAGCTGTCGGAGTGGCGTCATTCGGTCGCTACGAAACTTTCAAGGATGAATATAATGAATTGGCGCTCTTATATTACATGAAATCTATATTATTAAGTAAATGACTGGAAAATTAGATCACTTTCAAAAATGGCTTGCTTGTTATGATCATATCAATAATAGGCTATCGTTAGCTTAATTTATGAAAAGGCTACAATGGTATAGGTTTTTTTTAATATTTATGTTCTTTAAATGGTTGTTTTCAATATGATAACATTAGAGTCTCAATCATATGCTCAGGTAGCATTAGAAGCTATTTTGTGTTGTCAACTAGCAAAATATCACACAGCGGAAAGTTTAAACTGTAAAGATAAAGGATAAATTATTATTTTCAAATTTTTTGGAAAAGCGCCTCCTGGAAAACCACAGCTTTCAACCGCGCCAATGCAAAATACCCTCAATGAACACCACTCCCCTGGCACGCACACACTCTAGCCAGGACATACTTCGATGAAATATAACGCCCTTAAGGCAAAGTTTTGATAAAACACATAAATAAAAGCATTAAAAAATAATTAACCTATAACGCTCTGCCCCTTCTAAGCTATTACACGTATTGGACATATTTGCCCAAGAAACATGCATGTTTGGTATTTTCGACATTGCTATTTCAATAATAATGCTAGGGATAATTAGTACACTGCTTTTAGATGCTTCAAAATAATTCAAGAAAATACTTTCTCTACATAAGTTTCGGCTTGATGACGCCTTTATCTAGAGTAGTTGAATACTAAAATCTAAAATGTCATACCCTACCAAACCGTCTGATAGTATTTTGTTTTTATAGCACTGTCAATTATGCAGGTGTTGAAAGAGCAGGTCAATTGGTCGTTCGTATTTAAAACGTCCGCTTTTTTTGTGACTTTTGGATTTCTAAGTACTCCAAAAGGTTCAGCCTTTTGCTTTTTGTTCCGGTGTGTAAAAGTTTGACATTATTCGTATCTATAAAATGGTTATTTTCTGTACAATATTTTCCGAAGCCAGAGTTTTTAATATTATGTAAAATGGTTTTTTTGTGTTCTTTAATCCTAATATTTAAGTTTCGACCAGTTTGTCTTACGTATACAGCTTCACAGTTCACACAATTTATTTTGTAAACACCAGATTTAGATAATTTGTCAATTTGGTCCTTATTATTTATTAGGCTTCTCCCTAGATTATTATTATTAACCTGAATTGTTTTACAGCCAAATTTATTTGAAACTTTATCTGTAATTTTCGGAATATAATTGACAAATTTAAACGGCTCCTTTTCTAATTCTAATGTAGGTTTATAAAATTGTTTAATTAAAATGTTCTTCTGTTTTTTCTTTATTACTTTGTCGGTCAAAGCGATCTTATAACCGTTATTAATTGCAATCTGTTTGATAATGGATATTTCTTTTTGGAAACTCGCCGAGTCTATGGGAAAGTTGAAAAGTTTATGGATGAGACTATGAAAAGCAGAAAGTTTTACTTGCCAAGATTGGTTAGAGTCTTTGTGAATTATTATATCTGTTGTTGTAGGTTTCCTATATATATATCAAATTTAAGCGAATCTCTTGTCTTTGTAATCTTTATGTCCAAAAAGTATAAAATGTTGTTAGATTCTTTTTCCATGGTAAATTCAATTCTATTGTTTAGGGAATTTAATAATGTTAAAAAGGTATCTAAGTTTCTGTTGGTTCCTGTAAAGATGCAAAATGTGTCATCCACATATCTACCTCAAAAAAATATATTTCTGATTAATGAATTGATGGTGTTGAATAAATGCTGTTCAAAATTAGCCATAAAAATCTCGGCAAACAAAGGTTAAATTGGAGAGCCCATTGGTAAACCATTAATTTGTTTGAATATTTCATAATTATACTGGAAATAATTTTGATCTATACATGGTCGAGTTATAGATTTTAGATCGCTCTTTTTTACTACATTGTCAGAGTTATTTATTATTTCGTTAATAATACGTGAAAGTTCGTTTAACGGTATTTAGCTAAACAGACTTTTCACATCAAAGGAAACCAATATTGCATTATTTGGAAATGGAAGTTTTTGACTTTATCAATGAAATCATAGGAGTTTTTAAGTGCGTACTTAGAATCGAATTTAATGAATGTTGGTAATATATTCGTAAGAATTGACTCAATTTGTAACATGAAGCTACTGGTCTGACTGGGATATTATCCTTATGAATTGTAGGTAAGCCGTAAAAGGGGGGGGGGGTGACAGCTTCATTAATTTGAGAAAAATTGAGTTATCAGGTAGTACAGAATTGTTATTTTTTAATAATGAAATAATTTCTTTTTGGTATTTATTAGTCGGGTCTTGCATTTTTATGAAATCTCCATTATTCAAAAGTTCTTTGATTTTAGTATCATAATCTAATTTAGCTAAAATAGTTATCGTGTTTCCTTTATCAGCTTTAGTTAATATTAGGTTATTTTGCGTTAGTTTTGCTTTTATTGTGTTTAAGGTTGTAAATTCTTTTTTATTCAGTTGAGTATTTGAATTAGATTTAAATTCCTCTGAAATGCTATATTTGTTTAATTGCGAAATGTTTGAAATAGAATTTATTGCTATTTCTGTATTGACTACCAAAAATTTAAAATTTTTTCGGTTGTAGGATTGTGGAGAATATTTGAGCCCTTTTTTTAATAAGTTATTCTCAGTGTCTGTAAATGCTGTATCTGTGAGATTCAAAATTCTTGGATATAAAGTGTGATTGCTGTGTTGCTGTATACTTACATCAATAGGTGTGACAGTTTTTAAAGAGAGTACACACCTTAACTTATTTAGTAGAGTTTTATAATGTTTGTTCACTAATAAATTAATATTTTCACGAACTATCCTGTCCGTATACTGTAACACAAAATGACCTTCTTTCTTCAAGAGTTCAGTGTAGATCAGTTTCTGATGTTGGATGAGGTTGTCCCTTCTTTTGACCCAAAAGCGTAGTTCATTCTGGAGCCAATCGTGTATGCTTTTTGGATCATTCTTCTGGCATCTATGGAGTTATGGTTATTAAGATTTTCATGTATTTAGGTGTGATTTTGTTTCTGATGCACTGTTTTAAAAACCAAATATGATTGCAATACTTTTTAGATTTTACTAAACATCGTCGATATTCATTGTATTGTTATTTCACACCTGATGCCAATAGTTCCTTAATTTGTTATCATCTCTAAAGTGTTTCTCTTTATCCAAAGCAGGTATCTGACCTTCAGTTGTAATAACATTCTGGAAAAGGAATAATTTGAAAATGTCTGTAACATAAAATTGCTCGAGGAGTGGAACGATTAAATCAGGTCAAGATTCATGACAAAAAATGTAACTCACACATATAATTCCTCCAAGAAATTTTCGAAGAAGATTCTTTAAGGTGGAACAATTGGATAAGGTCAAGATTGAAGGTCTAAAATGTAACTGAAATTGTTGGAAAGGTATATGGTTCCACGAGAAAGACTTCCAGAAAAACAATTTTTTGCTATCCTTTTTTAGTTTACATAAAAGTTGAAGCCTATCTATATATCCATCTATGTCTGTAGCCTCTTTACTATCTTTGGACATAGTCCTCCACCACTACTTTCTAGCCAGTTCTGTATGTGGCCAAAATTAACCTATCTTGGACCAGCCTGCCTTTCCATTTGAGGTCTTCCACTTCATTTTTTTCATTGTTTTCAGTTACGTTTGTTCCATCTTTTGTCGCCTAATGTCATGTCCTGCTTATTTCCATTTTGAATTTCTCTGTCTCTCCTCTTATATTATTTACTCATGTCGGTCTGTTATGCACTAGACCAGGCAGGGCCATGCGTTCTTTCCGTTTTGAGATATTGTGGATATTTATATTTTTTGGGATGAAACTTAATTTATTAAAGGCTGCCCAGATTAGTATATATATTTTTTAACTTCTGCAGTTTGATTCACTTCTCTGAGTTTAAGCGTAAAACAAAATGGTTTGGTCCACTTAATCACATCAAAATAAAAATGACGAAAAGCTGGGCGCCAAAATATGATATGAAATCCTTTTCCTAGCCATATCTCGATAAAATACACTAAAATACAATATTTTCTATTAGTTTCAAATGGTCGGGAACCATCATAATAACTTCTTTGATGACATAGGCGCACAAGTCTGCATATTTCACAGCACATTTCTATTACTCAAAATATAAGATGAACACTTCACATTTTTGATTCCACCCGACATCAAAATTATAGGTCCTTTCAAGGTGCTGCACGGTGTGAGCTCTGAATTTGGTGTTAATAAATTTTTCTTCATTTTTTTTCATGTCATACGCAGACATCAAGAACCTCAGGAAATGAATCATTAATATTTATTTACAAGAATATTTTTGTCATTTATTGTGATGGTATTTCAAAATAAATATTTATCAGCCACTATAGAAGTTAACTAAAATAGATTGTAATGACTCTTTTCCTTCGTCGCACTGTAAGTTTGAACGTCAATTTAAAATTAATATCATCGAAATTTTTGGCACGTCCTTATAAGTTTGTATGCCTTTGGAAATGTATTTAATGCACGAAATACGAAAGGACACGATAATAAGGGATCTTGGCACTTCGTTTATTTTTTCATTATGTATTATGTAGGGCTTCCCAAATATTTTCGGCCCCGAAAGGAAAAATAATTAAATAACTTTCTCCCTTTTCAGCTTGTTAATTTACTTATCTTATACGAATATACTATAAAAGCACTTCATATATTTTTGCTACGTTAAGTCTCTGTCAAATCATTATTTTATTTTCCAAGCTTCCGGTGCCAGGCCGAATGCTGTCAAGTTGGGAGCTTTATTTTATAATAATGTCGAATGATTGGTCATTGTAGATGTGACATGCATACAGATTCGTTATCCGACACTTCGGGCTCATCAGTTTACGTTCATTCGGCAACAAAACAATATATTTATTTATGAGGCAAATATATTATACTAATGATCCGTTTTTTATGCCAATTTGATTCATGCATTAGCAGAAATATTTTTCATTTCAGTGCCGTTGGATCTAGGATTTTTTCTAGCTATAACAGTAGAAACTTTCCAGTATATCCAGTATATAAAATGTTTTTTCATTTACCGATATCTCTAGCCCCTTCAGTTTCAGACTTTTAAATTCGGTACAAAGCTTTACCCTGTGGGGAAGATTAAAATTTTAAAACCCATCAACTTTATAACTTTCCTCCGATTGGGAGTAGATATGGATGATGTATCATGACAAGCTTGAAAAGCACCAAAGTATACTTTAATAAAAAAAACATCGTACTAAACGAATTTGGCAAATAAATGGTCCGAACGACCTTTCAATAATAATATCAAAAGGATAGCGTGCCTCTACCCTTATTTTAATAATTCAAGAATTAAAGTTGAATAAGGTAAACAACACTGAACGAAAATATGCGAAAAAATGTAATCTTCATTCAATTACGCGAACTGATGGCTACCCTTAGTAACGAAAACTAATAATAAACAAAACTACATTACCTAACAATTAACAACCGAATTTCCCGGTTTAGTGTCTAATTAATAGTTGAAATCAACTACCCACACGAATCACTAGAAGTTAATTGCAAGATTAATTATTAAAATTAAAGATAAAAACAACAATTCTCCATTGCATCAATTCTAACTTCGGTAATAAAATAAATTCCATGAAATTAGCGGTTTTTGGCATTAGTAACAACCTATTGCCAGGCCAAATGCCGTCACGTTGAGAACTGTATTTTATAATAGTGCCGAATGATTGGTCATTTAAAGATGTGACATGCATACAGATTCGTTATTACGTTCATTCGGCAACAAAACAATATATTTATTTATGAGACAAATATATTATACTAATGGTTCGTTTTTATGCCAATTTGATTCATGCATTAACAGAAATATTATTCATTTAAGTGCCATTGAATCTATTACTTTTTCTAGCTATAGCAGTATATCCAGTATATAAAATGTTTTTTCATTTACCGATATCTCTAGCCCGTTCAGTTTCAGGCTTTTAAATTCGGTACAAAGCTTTACCCTGTGGGTCAGATTAAAATTTTAAAACTCATGAACTTTATAACTTTCCTCAGATTGGGAGTAGATATGGATGATGTATCATGACAAGCTTGAAACGTTTCCAGTAGCAGAAACAGCGTATTTTTTTAAATATCTGTTCCTCGAATTGTTTTAGATGTTGTTGATATGTACTGACAAGCTTGAAATGTTGCCAGAGGCAGAAAGTGCATACCTATAAAAACTCCTGCATTTATCCATGTTGCACAAACCACCGGTTTATTTGCAAATATTTCTGAGCCTTTTCTACTCGTTGGGCTTCTAAATTTTGCGGTGTCAAAAGTATGGGCTCTGTTTGCCTTAAGATTTTAGAAACTGGTGATATTTTGTCCATATTTGTGACACTATTACGCTCTTTTGTCCTTCTAATGGGCGCAAACTCTCACTCCAGCTTAGAAGGAACTGGGAGTGAATAATCTCAAATCGAAAGAAAAATTTTAATTTTGAGAATTCAAAATTAGATATTGAATGAAATAAAGAAATAAAGTATGTCAATGCGTAGTCTAAACCGAGCTGTTCCCGAGCGTATAAATTAGGCCCTAGCTCAAATGCCGAAGAGTAGGGGGCGGGTTGATTTATTTAAGGCGCCACGGGCTTTTAGACAGCACCAGAGAGAATTACCCCAAAGTTGAAATATGGAACTCGTTTTAGCTTAAGCTTCGCGACAAAATAAATGAATACCAAAAATTCGTTATTTATTTCTATCAGGAAAATCTATCAATAAAACAATAAAAATTAAGTTAGAAAATTAGATTAAATATATATTTTGGGAATTTATCAGTAACGGAAAAATAATTTCTGGGTAATTAATCAAAAATCAAGATCGGTATAAAGCAGGTACCCAAATTAACCGAAAACTAAAGTCGATGAGAACAACTACACAAAAATTAATCAAAAATAACTAAAGTAAACGATGAACAAATACTCGAATATTAATCAAAGGTAGGTCCAGAACGATTCAATTATCGAGCGCAAAATAATAGAAGAAACAGATACTTACTCTAATGGGCCGTTCCTTCAGAGTCCCAATTAAAAAAAAATCAATTAAATAAAACAGGTAAATAAACAAACAAATGATTGGTTTTATTACCTAATAATAAAATATCACAGCTGGTCAGGAGGGAGAAAAAAAATAAGTTGAAGAAAATTTCAGTAGTCAATTCTTATGGTTATACTGTATTCTTAAAGGTAGGCTTTACTCAGTGAAATAAATTCACACGCTTACTCTAAACCAAATCCGGAATATTTAATTGTAATTGATGACGATCGCTTAAAGCATTAATAAAAAGAATTTCAGTAAAATATGTCGAAAGCCAGCGATACTGAAAAAATAACTTCACGTTATAGGTAAGTTCAATTAGCCAGAGTAATCACCTAACTACAGACTAAATCACGGAGCTCGAATCATGATCCGTCACATATGCCGCATAAATAACGAACTAAGGTTATTTGGTTCAGTTAAACTATGTTGATAACTGCCGAAAAAAACGATATAAAAAAAACTAGTTAGACCTGGCGTTATTATACCCACCGATTAATTACAGACCTTAACGTATGGCAATTTACTCCACGGTCAAGTTAGCAGTAGGACAAAGATAATAATCAATCTGTTCGAATAAAGAAAATATCAAAGGCCGCAATAAAAAAAAAACAATTAAAAATTATTCAAAATCTGATTTACTCTAGATCAGCGGATCTATCTGAAACGAGTACGCTACGCGCGTACCCCTCTAGCAGAAGCGAGAAACTTCGCGTCAAACATCCAACTCGCTCGGGCGCGCACGCACGCGTTCTTCGGCGACGTTTTTAGAATTTGATTAAATAAAAGCCAGCATTTAGGCTCGTCAAAATTGCCCAAAAATTCAAAGTTCGTTTGGGAGAAAACTTGAGAATTTAATTAAATAAAATCAAGTATTTTAGGCTTGACGAGATTGCCCAAAAATTCAAAGTTCATTTAAAAGAGAATTTGAGAATTTAATTAGATAAAATCAGGTATTTTAGGCTTGACAAGATTGCCCAAAAATTCAAAGTTCATTTAAAAGAGAATTTCAGAATTGAATTAAATAAAATCTAGTATTTTAGGCTCGACAAGATTGCCCAAAAATTCAAAGTTCGTTCAAACGAAAATGAATGACTAAATGTTGTCTTAATTAAGGAGAAAGAGGTTAAGGTTCTTTGTTCGAAAACAAAGCCAAAAAAAAAAATTATTAGAGATCGTAGTTACTTACACAAATTTACCGCAACATAGATGAATGAAAAAAATATATATAAATTGTTCACTTGGCCGATGAGTAACTCCTCAGGCAGCTTCCAGAAAGAACTGCTCATGGTGGGAAGTAGACTTCCTTGGCAGGCGAAGGACTGCAAGGCTCTATACCGATGGTACACTAGATAGGCGTAGCCAAGGAACACTTTGTCGCTAACGATGCTCGTAGATAGCCAACAACAACTCGACGGTAGCAATAGACCTCACAGTAGAAGTAAACCCAACGATATTCGTTGACCCAACGGTAGTCAGGGGCCCAGCGGCAGTCGTTGACCCAACGGTAGTAGTAACCCCAACGGTAGTCAGTGACCCAACGGTAGTCGTTGACCCAACGGTAGTAGTAACCCCAACGGCAGTCCCCTGTGAAAGAACACATATTTAAGGTTCCACACGTAACTCTAAATGGACGAGCATTATAACTCGGTGATCAAAATCAACCATGAAGGAAAAAAAGAAATCAGAATTAAAAAAACAATAATTTACCTGTGTAGGGGGGTAGCCAGTTGTTTAACGCTAGACGGCTTTCAGTTGGGCAAGGGGCTTCTGTAAGAGATTAAAAAGGGAATTAAAAATCCACCCAAGTGCTTCACAAAATGATGGCGTTCACAGAGAGACAAGAAAAATGCACAAAAAACTCAACTCACCTTGCAAAGCAGCACTCAAATCCCTCAAAGGGTAGTTTCAGACACCAACACTTACGAAAAGATAAGGCACAACTAAAGATTGAAACTGTTAAAATGATCCGGGTCGTCGTAAAAGAGTGACCCAAGCGACCGAAAACCGAAGAGCAGACGAAGATTCCCACCTCTGAAAAAAAACTCGCTCAATCAATGAATATCCCGCATGGTTGATCACATGTTCTTCTCAATAATTCATCCAAAGGAATTAAACGATAAAAACCTGGGATTTAGATGACAAGGCATCCTGAAAAAAAAACTACCCAGAGCAGCCAAAAGCGCATTGTCATTAAGCCACTTCAATTGATAGAATTCCCAATTATTCATAGACAGTTAAAATAAATTGGGTGCGACACTCAACCCCATCAACCAATCCCAAATCAGTATGCTACGGAGACGGAAACCGAGCCTTCTACCATCGACTTAATCTTCACGCGCTAAATTCAATATGTTGAAAATCGAATCGTTTCGCAGCGCGGATTTATTAAAATTTCTCGATCGAGAGAGCAACGAAGCCAAGTCAGCCGGCATATGTACGAGGGTCCAGTTATTGCCCACGAATGCGTTCGGGACCATGTGAAGGGTGACATATTCTAGGGTGATTTACGCATCGATATACGCCGGACAAAACGGCCTGTGACAACACTAGAAATATAATTATTTATTTGTAAAATAGGTTACCGATTAGAAAACGCTTCATATTATAGCTAATTGAATTATTATCATATTTTTTTTTGGTACGAGTCTGCGCAAACGATAATGTGCATTCTAATAATATATTTTGGCATTCAATAGCAAGTTCAATAATACGATACTTAACGCTGTTAACTTCAGGAATATCAAAAATATAACGTGCTACGTCTCTGTATCTCTCATTATGCGCGCAATAGAGAAGCTCACCAAAAAAGTTCCATTCAGCAATCAATCGATCGATATATATATTTCATCCATTAGTTCCGTTTCAGGCAATCACTGCAACAAAGGCTTCTCTCCTGATCGAAAATGACGTTGAAAGCTTGAGCAGACTCTAAACATCATTAAGTAAATACCACACATCACTCTAAGTGGAGGCACTTAGTGCAGAGGTCGTCCAAAACTGCCATACGAATTACAAAAGTGTAATTTAGCGTCCGTGAGAGGTTTATTTTCGGAACTGGCTATTTAATAATGGACATTTATCAGTAGCGGCTCACAGCAATCGAAGAAAAAAAATCATGAAATTGTCTTATACATTTGGCAAAAACTGCCACTACCGTGCTACTCTTCAAAGCATAAGATCATTGGCCGGCTGATAGTACTGATTTAATTACAATGAATGTTTTTGCGTGGGGTTACCTGAAGAATAAAGTCTATTATGACAAAAACCTTAATATAGCCGATCTGGGTAAAAATACGTCGGGAAATTGACAACATAGGTTTATTTTTTAACAGATTATTAATTGGCAAGTAAATTTTAAATCTATTTATAAATTTCTTCTTTTGAAAAATTTGATCCTTACTTGTTGTGCCGATTCAAGTCATCTTTACGCCTATAATATTTAATCTCCTGATGATATTTTATCAGGCATTACCACTTAATGTTTAGGAATCTTATGCTATAAAAATCATGATAAAATTCGTTCCAAAGTAGAAAGCTCGTTAGGAGATTAGGAGTGTACCTGTTTGTGGTTGAAAATAAATATTGTCTAAATCCTCGCAATATCAAATTGGAACGATCGAAATATGAATTTGAAACAAAAAATCACATTTTTCCCCCTCCAGCAATTTGCAAGTTTAAACTCCGAGAGATATACAGGATAATTAATTCGCAGGCTGGATAATTTTATCTGCATTTTATCGGCTTTTATATAACCATTTTTATGCTTACACGTTGCATCGATCCCAGTCATCTTTAATCTTGCAATAAATCACTTTCGCAGGATATTTTATAACGTACAGCCCTTTAATGTCAGGGATTCTTGTATCGTAAATGGCGTACTATATCGCGTGTAATATTTTGTAGCAGGAAGTTTATTGGTAGTTACGCATGTAACCTTTTATTAGAGAATACGGGTATTGCCTTAATAGTAATATAGGTATTTATTAAGGATGAAAATATCAAGTTTATAAGGCAATAGTTATGCGGCGACATTCAACGGATTGTACTTGATTTGGATGCTAAGAAATCGTCATTTCAGGAGCTTAGTTTATTAATGAAGAATAAGTCAAGGATTTAGTAACATACGTTTACTTAGAAAGTTAAGAAACGCCACAGGTACATAGAGGCGTTTCCGAACAAAAAGTCGACAAAGAACACCTAAAATCAAACTCAAGAATTAAGGAAAATCTTCGATAACCCAGGAAATACTACCATTGATGAACCCTAGAGTAAAGACATAAAAAGATACGCAGAAATTTAGCGGGAAATCTTATTATAACGGCAGGCATGTGTAGCGAGATGGAAGAACTAAAAGCTAGACCGCTACTAGTAACAACAGAAGAACAACTACTGTAACATTATTTGTTAATTGCTCAGGTTTTACTCAGCGGTTTCAACAATAATTAAAGACGTGGGTCTATGATTTGACATTTAGGTAAAGGCGCCACTAAATTTTTATCTAGGAATATATCAATGATTTTTACACATTGAAATCAGGGCAGTAAAATTAGAAACATACCCTAGATAAGAATATCCTAAAAATTTACTTTAGCTTACCAAAATAAGCTTCTGGCTTCTAATTAGACTGTTTATTTAAATATTAACAAGTTTCACATACACTCCAAAGACTATTAATTCTACCTAAATTAATTTGAGGTTATGGTGTCGCTCATAAACCAATGAGAAGATTGTCTATAATGTATTTCATCTAAATCTAAAGCATCAGGCTATTAAAGTAATCAAAGTAAAAAATTGCCCAATTCCTATCTTGAAATAATTCCAACCAAACGTTGAATTCTTAAAGGCCTGATTAAATGCACTCAACCACGAAATGCTATAAATAGGAAATATTTTACTAAACTGACTTAATTCTAAATCAATCCATAGCCGCGGCAATGTCATTAAATAAATAAAAAGTAACCAAATAAATATTAAATCTATAAAATACTCTTTGAAGTAAATATGTATATATTGCCAGTAAGTATATACGGGAGAAAGTGAGCTAAGTTCGATACAGGTTTCAAGGCGAAAAATGAAAGTTGTAAAGTCAGTTCTGTAAAATAAATTACTGCCATGAGCCTTACAGCCAATTACAGTAAAAATAAATCAATTAATTATCATAACAATAACAAAATTAATTCTCTACTCGAGACAATATCAGATAGGATAATAAAGAAAATAATTATCTCTAATGCAATTATGATAAGAGGCAGAAATAGATATGATACACGATAATAGATACCCTACAGATAATAAAAACGAAATCCACAATTTGCTATGATATGAAAAGAGATTACACATGCGATCTCAGTGGATCAATCACTACATTTGTTAATCTGTTCGGATATAATGGAATATTTTAAAAATACGTTAGTCAGGGTAACTAACAAGGGTACAGTGTCTAAGCAAACACTAAGAATTATTGAACATCAAAAAATAAAATTTAAATTCTCACGGCATGTCATGCGCAATAATAAATATAGCGTAGTGCGCATCAGTATCCAAGACAAATTATATCTTGGTCGCAGCGGAACATGGTGGCTCAGAAGTGGCTGCCATATTGGAACCAAGTAGCATTGAAATTGAGTAGCTCTAAACCTGGACATGCTTAAGAGATCTTGACGAGTGCCGTTCGATGGATTACCAGAGTTCTTAAATAGCTATTGTTCAGGATGCTGGGAATACATTGACCCTGTATCTGAAAACAATCTTCACATAGAAGAAAGTACTGTGATCTCTGGTCAAAGTTGTTCAAGAATTAGCTTATCCTCTTGAAGTTGTGTGGCTGTTACTTACTTAACTTGTTTAAAATAGATAAAATGTGAAGCTCGTGATGAAGCAAATTTTATACATTTTACAATCAAGTTACTAGCAAATTACTCAGTACTTTAATCAGCAAATTTTTTTCACGGAAAAGAAGTGTGCTCTTTTCTGTACTCTTCCCATTTAAATCTATTGCTTTTGATATTTTTCTTTAGTGCTATACCATAGACCAACCTCAGTCAATGATGCGTTAATTTCCTGGCGCGATGTAAAATTTAGTTAGATAAGTTTGAAGGCAAAAGGGCGCGTAGGGGGGCCACAGACTCGTACTATCACAATTGGCGTCATGACCTTGTAAATGCACAACCCTTTCACTGCGTTGCCTCGTTCTTGAGAGCTATATCTTTCTGATAGTCTTGGTGACCGCATGGATTTCTACATGCGACTTTTCCGAATTGGAGCTCTGTGATTGATGGGGAATCAGGAAGATGAAAACCACACAATTTCTCTTATGAATAATTCACTAGCTTACGAAACAGTAGCAAGGCAGCAACGCTCGCCACAATACCAAAGATTTGCGCAAAATCCATCCAATGGAAAAGATAAAGCTCCGCAGAGGAAAAATAATTTGCAGGGCTGAGGCCAAGAGAAAGAGAAGGCAACGGTAAATGTTACTCCCCTCATATCATCCTTCCACCTCTTCTTTGGCGAAGTCCAGCACCAGTAGAAGCACTGCACAGACTTCTGGTGCACCTCCTTCTAAAAGAGCCGAAACCTTTAGAAGAAAGCTGGGTTCCCCAAAAGCTTGCCGCCGTCTAAAACTGAATGTCCGCAGACCTTAAAAAAGGGTTGGCACTAAGGCACTTACAAAAGAAGATCACCCACTCGGTGCGCCGATTTTCAAAAAACGAAATCGGTCACGAACTTTCCCATAAACATCGGTTAAAACAATACGGCGTGTTTGATAGAGCTACAAAAAGACAACCGTGAGTTACTTCATAGCTGCCATAACTTATAAGAAAAAAATCCTGTCGAGAAAGAAGTTCTCAATAAAAATGTTGAAAAATGTTGTAAGTTGATATTTTAATTTACCCTAAGCCTTTCATCTTACAGGAATATTACTGATATTGGGAACATGGGTTTACCGAAAACAAATAAACGTGATAAAAGGTAATATTCGTGATACAATCTCCTGACGCAATATGTATAAGTCACTATTTTCTCGAAATTTGATGTGTCTGGTCCTGTCTGTTCATCAAAATATACGGATCTCATTCTACTTTTATCGTCGATCTATCGTCTAGTCCAATTTACTCCTAGATAGTGAAGTGCTATGTTACGGCCAGAATCCTCATAATGGCTATTTTCTTTTGAACATTTTCTACCGTGGTGAGAGATTAAATATTCTCGTCAGTTCATGGGATAAAAAAAATATAAAGTAATTTGAATCTCGTCTAGTCTTGAGCCAAGGGGGCTTTATTAAATTAATCGCATAATTTGTTTTATTATATCTAATATTACTTTTTAAAATATCAAGGCCTTTAATTAATTGAGCATGATTTTCATTTAAATTAGCAAGCCGATGAAAAACTTTTGTATAATTATTTTTTGGCGGCTTTAAAATGAGCAGAAATAAATTGCTAGCCAACGAACTACATGCTGTGAATTTTTTGCGAAAGTTCAAGCTAATATATTTTGAAAAAAAATGCTATATAATGATAGTACTTTCAGGGATAAATGATTTATATAATATATAAGCTGACACCCTTTTACGTTTACGAATATTGTGAACTACTAAAATGCATAAGCTACTAAATAAATATCACCTTGTCCTAAGTCTGAACATGAACTTGCTAAATATTATGTAAATATTAAATACAAATTATAAACAACACAAGCAGTCAACGGGAGCGATTATGAACCTTAAAGATGCAATGATCAGCACTTTTTATGATATAAATACGCTAGCGAACCATCAGTTCGGCAGACTTTTGTCTCTCACCTAAAACTAGCTCCTGGGCTGTCCACATGGGCGCTTTCAGGTTCTAATCTGTCCTTTTCTCCTCACCCTAACCTGAGCTTGGCTGGGTCACATGGTCGCGATAATTGGGGGTTTGATATCCGCAGTAGTAAAAGTCGAATCTATGAAAAAGTTCTGAGAAAGATAATTTTCTAAGTAGCATGTGTCAAATAGTTAAAAGTGCTGTGTAATACCTGAGTGAACTTTCTATCAAACCAACCTTAAATGAAACACAACACAAACTCTTAAGAAAAACTATGTTTATAAAATAGTGACTAAAGATCTGTAAACAATTCAAAAATATACCTCAATCGAGGGAGCATGCGCACCTTAGTAATCGGGTATAATATGACCTTATTAAGCTTCTGACCGATAGACATTGTTAATGATTTATCATTAAGTTTTTGACCAATAGATGTTGTTATTGTTTTTAACTGAAGTGCTTTCTTTATCATCTCTCCTCACCTGACGTGGATCAATCCTGAATCTAAGCTATATTCCTGCACGCTAAACAAGGCGTGGCCTCACGAGATAAAAAACCATCCGTGACAGATTTGGTGGAGGCGCTTGGCACCTCCACCAAATCTGTCACGGCTGTTTTTTAAATGCAATGACGCCGGCGCCGTTTATTGAGAGACGACTTAATGAGATTACATTAACGGCGCGATCGAGATTTAGACTATTTAGACCTAATTTGGGATGATGATCTGAACAGGCCAATTTCAAAGACAATATAGAACAATGGTTTGGCAGTACATACACTTTTAGATATAGAAGGTTTATTTAACCATCTTTAAGAGGGTGCTGGAGAGATGTCAGCCGCTATATGCCAGTGGGTGCAGGCTAGCCTAGAAAACAGTATTATAGTATCTTTATCAGTTGAAGCTGTCGTTAAGCCAGAAGCAGATAGAGGATGCCCCCATGAAGAAGTTTTATCTCCATTGCTGTGAATCATTCAGGTCTTGGGCAAATTTTAAAATAAAAATAAATTCCACAAGAATACATGGGTGGATATGGTTTCGACGACTGCAACGAACTCGGAGACGCCTAGACGGTCTGGTACAGGTTGTCAGTCTGTGGAAATTTCTATTGTAAATACTTCCTTCAATTCTTTCAATAACTAAGGACCTATTATTATCTGGAAATCATCTATGGATGGTCAGAAATCAAATTAACTTTATACTTATCAGAGAAACAAATAGAAATTCCATGTTTCCAGCCAAAACCTACTTCGAAGCTGACATTGGATCTGCGCTTAATTCATTCGTGACCCCATCCCCAGTATGAATTAGCCTGAAAACAATAGGGGGAATAGAAAGTTGAATCAAGGAAAAGGAACATCAAAGGTAAATTAGAATCTTCTAGGCATACTAGAGAAATAAATAATAAAAATGCAGCTGACATAAATAAAATATGAGAAAACTTAAAACAATTCTAAAAGCAGGAGAAAATTACACCCTTAAAAAGAGAATATAAAAATGGATGACGTAAGAGATTCTGTCACTAATGAATAAAAGATGATTATATAAGCAAGAGAGCTTGCCAACATGGGAATTAATGAAAAAGTAGAGAGGCTGAAAAAATAAAACAATTTTCTAGAGAGTATGCTTTCAATTTGCATAAAATGATTAAAGAAATGACAAAAGCCGCAAATGAAACGTTTATTGTAGATATGCAACAAATATATTAAAAATATAGGAGGAATACATAAAAGAACTTTTTAATAAAATGAATAAAAGTAAAATCCCAAGCAACAAGCATTAATTGTTTATTAATGCTACATTCAGGAAAAATTACACCTTTGAAGAGAGAATATCAAAACGTTGATAACGATGACGTATGAGATCCTGAAACTGTTGAATAAAAGAAGAATATATAAGCAAGAGAGCTTGACAACATGGGAATTAATGAAAAAGTCAAGAGCCTGGGAAGAAATAGGACAACTTTCTAGAGAGTATGATGCTTTCATTTTGCATAAGAAGATTAAAGAAATGACAAAAACCGCAAATGAAACATTTATTGTAGATATGCAACAAAAATATTAAAAATATGTAAATAATACATGAAAGAACTTTTTAATAAAACAAATAGAAATGAGATACCAAATTAAAACAATCAACGATACATGCAGGAAAAAAGACACCTTTAAAGAGAGAATATGAAGAAAAGTGGATGACGTGAGAGATTCTGAGACTGATGAATAAAAGAAGGTTATATAAGCAAGGGAGCTTGCCGTCATGGCAATTAATGAAAAAGTAAAGAGGCTAAAAAAAATTAGAACAACTTTCTAGAGAGCATGATGCTTCAATTGCATAAGAAGATTAAAGAAGTGACAAAACCGCAAATGAAACGTTTATTGTAAATATGCAACAAATATATTAAAATGATAGAAGTATTACAGAAAAGAAATTTTTGATAAAACAAATAGATATATGAAAGCAAACTAAAACAATCAATGCTACATGCAGGAAAAAAGACACCTTTGAAGAGAGAATATAAAAAGTGGATGACTTAAGAGATTCTGACACTGATGAATAAAAAAGATTATATAAGCAAGAGAGCGTGCCAACATGCAATTAATGAAAGAGCAAAGAGACTGACAAAAAATACAACAACTTTCTAGAGAGTATGATGCTTTCAATTTGCATAAGAAGATTAAGGGAATGACAAAAACCGCAAATGAAATGTTTATTGCAAATATGAAACAAATGTATTGAAAATATATAAGGAATGCATAAAAGAACTTTTTAATAAAACGAATGGAAATGAGATATCAAACGAAAGCAATCAATGCTACATGCAGGAAAAAAGACACCTTTGAAGAGAGAATATAAAAAGTGGATGACATAAGAGATCCTGACACTGAAGTAGGTGTAAAGGTTATGTTCTAGATCAGCTCCTGTTTTTTTCCTGTTTTGCTGTTTTAATGTTTGTTGTTCTTTTTAGTGTCTGTTTTGCTGTTTTCACTGTCTGTTTTACAGTAAAAAAAAGCAAAACAGACAGTATAACAGTAAAACAGCAAAACAGACATTAAATCAGCAAGACAGACAGTAAAACAGCCAGTTAAACAGCCAAACAGATAATAAAATAGCAAAACAGACAGTAAAACAACAAAATGGACAGCAAAACTGACAGTAAAGCAGCAAAACATACATTAAAACAGCTGAACAGGAAAGAGCGGGAGCTGATCTAGAACATAACCTTTACACCTACTCATTGATGAATAAAAAACGATTTTATAAGCAAGAGAACTTGCCAACATGGCAACTAATGAAAAAGTAAAGAGGATTAAAAAAATAGAACAACTTTCTAGAGCGTATGAAACTTTTAATTTGCCTAAGATGATTAAAGAAATGACAAAAATTGCAAATGGAACCATTATTGCAGATATGCAACAAATATTTTGATTGACAAGATAGGAGGAATACATAAAAGAACTTTTTCATAAAACAATTAGAAATGAGATATCAAACTAAATGAGAGAAGGCGAGGGGCTTACTATTCGCATGAAGAAGTAGAAAACACACTTAAATATACTAAGAGTGGCGGAACAAGAGGGGCCCATAAAATCTTTTTTTAATGATGATTCAAGGAAGATTTTGTTAGATCTATCCAGTAATTAAAAAAAGGGAATGCCGAATAATATAACAACTACCTTACTAGATTCATCTAGCTAGAGTCATACGTTAAGACTCTTTTTGAAGGCAAAGCATAATAAGGATATTGGTAATATACAAATGGGATTCATAAAGAGGTTGGTAATCTGGGAAGTTTTATTCGCAATTGGTGTCCTCTCATTGATGTCCAAGCCTAAATCGAGAAATATACGCATGTTTTATTATTTTTGAAAAAGCCTAGGAATTATATGCAACTTGCACAGGAATCAAATGGAAAAAAACTGAGAGATGGCAATAGTCAGTCAGAAAAAAAAACCGAGATTAGTGAAGGACAGCTTCAATAGTGTGCTTTGATGCCTCTTTGATTTCAATTGAATGGCAAAACTATTTAACAAGAAGCAATGTTAGGAGTGTCCAAAAAGCTGATAATAAATGGTGAAACAACAAGTTAAGACAACAATAAAAATAAGTAAGGTTAGGTACGTTAGCCGATTTGACAGTTGGTTCCCCGATTGTACCTCTACTGCAATAGGTATAAAACCTGAAAATGGTAGTTTCAAAGTCTCAGAACATATAAACCAATTTAATGATCGATAGAGAATATACATGTTGAAGAAGTACCGTATTACAAATGTTGTCAAGTGGCATTCAGAACCATATTCAAACAGAGGGTCATCGCCAGCACCGGCAGAATACTACCTCACCTCTTTAGAGACTTTGATCTCCAGTGGAAAGTACTCTAGCTGGAAAGCAAAGCTCTCAAACTCTTCCAGTGCATAGTAACCTAATCATAAAACGATCCTCTGGTAGACTAACACTCTTACTTAAAAACATAACGCCCTTGACGGAAAGTTTGGGCTATACCTAGCATATACATATAATAAACCATTAAATTAAAAATGGTTATTGTTAGTTGCATAAACTGTTATGATTAACCTTGCTGATAGTGAAATCATTATTCGAACAGGAGACCAAAGCTTAGTATAAAAAATTGCGTAGCAACCAGCACCGGCAGACTTCGGTCTTATCCCTTTAGAGACTTTGGTCTCCAGTGTAAGGTACCCTAGTCTGAAAGCACACTACACTCTTAATGAAAATTCTACCAAGGCAATGTACCCTAGTCCGAAAACGCTCCCCTTAAACTCTTACCAACCTAAAACTTAACTAATAAAAGTAATAACACTTTGCCTAAAATACTGCATTGTATTAAACTGAAGTGCCTTCTGGAAACTACCTCCTCTGGGTAATTACAAAGTTTCCGAGAAAAATTACCGTTTGCTGCCTAGTTGTGATTGTAAATTTCGCATTCTTTCTCCAAATCTGAAGTCAATATTTTATTGAGTTGTTTTTACTCTCTCTAGTGTTTTTCTACGTCCCCCGACTACTCATCTGAGATGCGCAACATGAGAGAGCACATAATATATGTGACAAAATTTGAGAGCAAGTATCACTAGTCAAGCAAATGAATTCACAAACTGTATATAAATAGTTCGCTCATTTTAAAAAGAGGAGAAAACGTGTTCGAATATTGTGATGTTAGATATTTTCTGTTCTCTTTATGGCGTTTAGGCTTGAACATTGAATCAGAATAGTATTAAAATCATCGAACTATTCGAGATGTGTAGCAATTGAGAGAACACAATAAATGTTGACACTAACCCAAACTCACCCAAACGATATGCAAAAAACGTTAAATAATGAAACCAATAAAAAGAAGAAAATTGGAAATTATTGGTGCAAGGAGGAAATCTGAGTTAAAGAGTAGGGCGGCTCAGAAGAGCAACAAATAAAGTTAAGATAGTTACGATAATATCGAATTTTGGATAGAAGTTGCAAATGGAGAAGAAGGACACGTAAAAATAAGTTGTCCTAGCTGAAAGCAATATATCGAGAAGGATCAATTCGATGATGGGATCAGAACTCTTCTGTGAGCTGGTTAAGTATCGGTTAAGAGATGAGTACTAATAGAATCTCCAGAATGGTGAAACGAGCTACCAGATCAGAAGCAGGCAAGGGAATTTATTTATAAACTCTCACTAAGACTTAGAGCAGACCTACCTATGTATAATAGAATGGCTATTCCAATGATAGACTATCCTCTCCGATCACTGTTGAATTAATAGACGATTGAGTCTGATATAGTTGATAGATGAAACTCTATGGAGGTTCTGCCAGGAAAAGAACGAGATGTCATGGGTAGATTTCCTCGAAAAGTTAAGCATTTGCAAGTTCTTTTCGGTATTTTCAGCTCTGTTAGGGTCACTATATTAGCGCTTGTGCAATCTAGTCATTGGGTCTTATTCAATAAAACTGAAGGGGAGAAATAGGCAACAATTTGTCTCACAAACATGAATTCTCCACAACAATATATATTATAACAAAGGCTATGGTGTAAACATATCGGTTGCTACAAAGTCACAAACTGCTAGATTCTAATTGAATCTAGATGATCAATAACTTGGGCGTTCCGTTGATGGTCATATTGCCATTTTTAAAATTTCGTGCATTGTTACATATATAATATATTATAAATATGCGTCCCGCTAATAAGCTCTATAATGATCATTATAATTTGCCGTGTAGTTGCCCATTTGCTAAAATTGCGGTAGAGCTTAAATTGAGTGAATAATCGTTTCTTTGCCACTAAATCCTCGGTCTATATGGCGGTGTTCGTTACAGGTTATATTAGAGCTCGAACGATACATCATTTAAGACAGCGAGCAGAAATACCGGAATTTTTTATTATGGAGGATACCCAATAAACTACCTGGAATTATTTGTTTCCTAAAAACTTTTGTTTAGTTCCAAGTTCCAACAAATTGCGGCACGAGATCCAGTGCTATAAATAATTAGGAAACCAAACTTCTTATAAGAACAGTGTTGAATAGCAAGAAATTCAACCAAACTAAACTCCTTGAATGTTGTAATCGATCGAGTTGAAAAGCATAAAGAAAACGTATTATGTTGGGGTTAGTTCGGGTTGCCAAAGTGTCAAAAAACTTCTGGCCCAAAGTTCAGACGAATTTATAACATGTCACAAACTAAGATAGCAACGTAAAGGTCGTATCGATCCGTGTAGATTGTATGGCTCGTGAAAGGACAAGATTTTAACATGTCAGTATTACAATTTAATTTACCAGTGTGTGTTATAATATTTGAAATATGTATTGCATTTTAAGAGACTTGAAACGCCCATTGATATATAAGGTTATTAAAATAATTAAATTGGTATATGATATAATTGATTGAAGTATGAAGTGGCAAAATCATGTTATTTTAGGACCCAAAATTAATAATCGATACAGTCTTTTTAATTTCGAGTTGAACTCGACCTTTAAATGAAATTACTTTCCCAGATATGAGCAAGAGCATCCTCTACCCTTACGTACGATTTATTAAACAAAAATATTAAATAATATTGACTTTTATAAGCTGCTAACTGTAAGATTAAAAGGGAATTAAGCTATTTTTAGGGCCTCGTAGTTTGGTATGTGCCATTTGTTTCTTGCATACTATCATCATTTTTATATCAAATAATTTATTTATCGTGCATTTGAATTTGTCAAAATTGCATTGTTTTCTATCATTAATGTAGGACTAAATATGATATACACCCTGCAAATCCATTCATCTCCAAATGTAATAATAACTACTACTACTACTCTGTAGGTACGTGATATTATTTCATTCAACGTCTAGTGAGTAATAATTCCATTAACATTGATGGTATAATAGGAAATTAATACACAGCCCATCTTAAAAATGTATGATGGCTATTGAAGGTATTTTTTTTTCGCTTTTCGTAAGGTTTCATTCAACCTTGTTGAACTTTGTCACACATTTTAAATTTTTCAGTATTAATTTTTTTGAGCTATCTACTACTGGATCAACTATGCGACATTATACTTGCAGATTTTCTATGCATAATGAAGAATACATTTTCAAAATATTTACCACCACACCATGAACATAGTGCCATTCTTAACTATCATTTTCCAGTATATAGACTCTTTCAGATGAAAGGTCTGCAACATCGTGATTAAAATAATTGTATTACCTAGGCCCGTGGGATAAAAAATTTTTCATTCCACTCTACTAAGACACTGATTGTTATTACAGTTTTTTTTAACATTTCGTATCTTTTATTTTTATTTACTTACTAAATAATGCACTGTGAAATAATATACATATTGCAAATGGTACAACAAAAAACTACATCCAACTAACACAACGGAATAGACATAAACATTAAAAGGAACATTGTGTAGTTAGCTCACAATATAAAAGACAAACATAATACCAGTATTTAATTAGTTTTTCAACCTTGACAAATATTACTAAACATTTCACAGTCGGAATAGAATTTGTTGTAATTGTGCATTATTCTGGCAACGAATTTAAGGTCCATAAAGAACCAACCTCAACAATTAATTGCAGTAATACATGTTGTTAAAAAGCGTATATGTAAAGAGAAATGATGCATCCTCCCTTCTACATTGCAGGCTCTTTATAAATCACAACATCAGTCTGGTTTTTTTAGGGCAACCCAGAAGAGGAGAAACAATGTTTCTATTAATAGATACTTAACGAATTTGTTTTGCACTCTCTCAAGCCTAGTTCTATGAACAGCATAAAGAGCAGTGTCCAAATAACTGAGCAATATTCAAGAATACTATGGACCAGACACTTATATTGACTCATTAGTGCTTTAATGATATTAATAAATTTTGTATTACCCTTGGCAAACCCAAACCATATGAAAGCGTTGAGAATAATACTGTCCATATGCTGATTAAGGGATAACTTATAATAATTGAACATTACATTCAGGTCGTTTATACATTCTGCAGTTTCAAGAATTTCGCTGTTTGTGCAGTAGGAGTTGATAATTAGACTTGAACATAATCTGTATAAGGTAACTGCTTTGCATTTAGGTACGTTGATCCTCAGTAAGTTGGAAGAGCACCAGGATGTGTGTTCATCGAGATCAGCACTGATAGTGTTGTAGAGCCTTTTTGACCTCGTTTCGTTTCTAGAATTCTGTCTAGCTGCAAATTGTGTCTTATTTAATTCTAGACATTCGAGAAATATTCGGAATTATTGTAGAAAATTCTAGGCTACGGATATATTTAATATATAAGCGAGGACCACGCGAGTTTAGCATAGTATATAATTTGAAGTTGTTAAGTAATTGGAAGAGTAATAGTATATAACAATAAAATGGTAACAATATTATTAATGTAATAATAATATTTAGAGCAGTATGGCTAGTTCTATGAACGACATAAAGAGCAGTCCAAATAACTGAGCAATATTCGAGAATACTACGGACCAGACACTTATATTGACTGATTAGTGTTTTAGAGGTATTAATAGATTTTGTATTACCCCTGGCAAACCCAAACTATATGAAACCACTCAGAATAATACTGTCCATATGCTGATTATAATAATTGAACATTACATTCAGGTCGTTGATACATTCTACAGTTTCAAGAATTTCGTTGTTTATGCTGTAAGAGCTGATAATCAGACTTGAACATCTGTAGATGGTAACTGCTTTGCATTTAGGTACGTTGTTCCTCAGTAAGTTGGAAGAGCACCAGGATGTGCGTTCATCGAAATCAGCACTGATAGTGTTGTAGAACCTTTCTTTGGCCTCGTTTCGTTTCTAGAATTCCGTCTGGCTGCAAATTGTGTCTTGTTTAATGCTACGCTTTCGAGAAATATTCTTAATTATTGTAGAAAATTCTAAGCTACGGATATTTTAATATATAAGCGAGGACCACGCGAGTTTAGTATAGTATAATTTGACGTTGTTAAGAAATAGTAATTAAGAGATTAGAAGAGTAATAATATATAACAAAAAAATGGTAACACTATTATTAATAAAATAATAATCTTTATAGCAGTATGGCTATTCGGAGACCATTTTGAGATCCCACCGAAGATAAAGAAAATGTTAATCCATTATCTAGTTCTTTGGATTGTAATCCAAAATTTTAAAGCAAAGATTTACATGTGCAGTGTGAATGCCTAATCTAAGTATATGAGTGCCTCAAGAAAGAAAATGAACAAAGCTTGGACAAGCATGTTATTATAAGAATAAATGAACTGAGCAAATTATCAATGCCAACTATTTCAGCAGTTATTAAGCAAAAAAATGTAACGCCTATGTCCTAGATATATACAGCTCTTTTGCAGTTCAAACTGACTTTAAAAATACTATAAATACATCATTATTTTATTCTTGGATATAAATTAAATTTATAAAAATTTTGTACTTTATATAGTGCTGATATCTATGTTTCAAATTTTGGCTAATTTATGTAATAGAAATTTTACATATTGTTATGTGTCAATACGGTAACTAGGGCCATATCGACAATATCTTCGATCATATAAATACCCTTTTTGGTCGGTTATTGTTTTATCGATAATTTTTATATGTCCGATTTATTTTACCCTGAAAATATGTCTCTTCGTCCAAGTATATCGATCCCAATCCAATTTGAACCCTTGTCTCGTTCTTATTCAGTTTATTTCTAGAAGATATATTGTTATTTTTAGGACAAGCATTCGTATTCCTCGAAATAAATGTAGAGCATTTTACTGACATATTCACAAAATATGCATACGTACGCACATCTCCATGTATTCTTACGTTGATACATTATATAAATTTGACATTAACGAAAAAAGAGTCGTAAGCAAAATTGTTATATGTTTGATTTGTATATATGTATATCTCGATGAGTTCGTGGTTTTTCGGCTGAACTAAAACTTTAGCTTGCAATCATGATCGCTTGTGTTCATTATTATTCGAATGTTAGTTTATTATTTGTTTTAAATAGTTTCTCCCATTATTTTTGACTTTCTCGAAATATACACTAAGCTACATCCAAAATATCATTAATATATTGAGGTTCAAAAATATCAACCTTCCCACTCCTTCTA
>MU183025.1:239933-277630 GCA_016904865.1 Pissodes strobi | reverse complement strand
ATATATAAATCGCTTTTTGCTGACGTGACAACCTGATTGGTGTATGAACAATTTTTGCAACAGATTTTGATATGTCTTCTTAAAACAGCAGCGAACGCTAGTCTGTCGCATATTTCCCATATTCCCAGAAAATTATATTTGCCGTCGATGGCCAAATGGTCGTGTTCGGACCCAAGTCAAATCGCATCAAAAACTAACGCGAATAAAACTTAATCCTACCTGACTTACTCGTTCATCTTTCCTTTTTTGTCTAGCTCATGTCGAACGGATTATTGGTGAATTTTTTAATATTTATGTATAGTCATCCTCATAATATGTAGGCTATATTGTTCCATGATGCGTATTAATCTGTATTTTATTTTTTTCTGAATAGCCTAACGTGAAAATTTAGTTAAAATATGACCTATTAGAAATTATTTGCTGTGGATATTTATCTATTACCTGCCTCTGCTTTGCAGAGAAAAAGCTGGCACAGAAATACATTGTTATAGCAGCTTCCTATCCCACAATATTGTCGATATGTGCAACAACGCGTAGTTTTTAGCCTATGGTGCATGGTCTGAATTAATTAAGATTATATGCATGAACCATTACAGAGTGGCCTATTCTTACCTTGGTAACATCTATGCCTTTCTTTCGAGGATACTAGAATAAATATAATATGCATATTAAACCCTAATAGTGAATATGACCGAAATCCTAAACTATCCTGTGTCTCACGAAAATGCAACACCCGCCCGAGTCCTAAATCAGAATCATAATTGCTACACAAATTTCATTCAAATCAACACAGAAAAATAATTATTGTCGTTTTTATGGTTTCAAACCTGCGGATAATTTTAGCCTTTAAAGTCATAGGCTCCCTTTCAATAACAAACGTATCTGTATTCAAAAAACGTTTTCGGCCATGAAAAAAATTAATGCTTTTCATAACCCAGCCTTAAGGCCACACGTTAAATGCTAATTAAAAAAGGGCGCTTAGTAGCATTTTTTTAAAGCTTCTAAATGTGGGTTAATTACGTTAACGTTTGATGCGGCGCCGCGAAGTAGCTACGAATTTTAACGGATTACGAATGTTTAAAATGAATTCCGAACCGACAAATGGGTAGAACATTCGTCTTCGTTGGATCGCCTCGATAATAATTATTGTCTTGATGGGTTATGAGTTCACTTGGTTTGCTTCGTGTTTGGAGAAATCCCTAAAAGATTGATTTGACAATAAGTTGATGAGTCATATTAGCAAGAAAAATTGGCATGAAATGTTCTCGCAGCAACGTGGAAAGATGAGTTCAAGAGAGACATTTAAATATCATTCCTCAAGCTTAACATGCCAAAATGTACTGAATTGAAATAATTGCCAAAAAAGCAAGCAATATCAGATAGATGTGCGTGGCAAGATATGAGTGTTTGAACTGCCAAATGATACAGCCGAATAATCAGGCTTTCCATAATAGACCCTGCCTTGGTTTTATTGTCTAAAGGGAGAGCGAGAAATAACTGACTCTACTTAGGCTAGGGTAATTTCCATGAATGGCTCGTATGGATATTGCAAATACAATAAGATCACCACCGACCGCTGCCATGGAGGTATTCCTGGACCACCCACCGCTACACCAGGTGATCAAGGACAACGTACGGACTGCAAAACGTCCATACAAGATCAAAACAAATCCGAGCGTCGCATGAAACGCTACGTCATTTATATTATATATACATACAAACTATCATCATAAAACAAACTAAGCATCGTAATTAGTGAATGACCAATGGGAATACTAAACATTGCGAAAACATAAAAGCAAGGTAACTGAGAAACGCTTCTGTAATAACTCGACATATGCGAATTGCAGTTTTATGACAAGTAAAAAACAATATAAATAAAATAAAATTAAGAAGTGGTCAATTAGAACATAAATACGTTAAAATATTAGATGACATCCGCCTGAAGCGCACGTTCCAGGCTGATGACCCAGTCGGCTGAACGCGAAGAGTTAGTATTTATGCAATTACTGACGCTTGGATTCAGTAGCGTCGGTACCGCTTTATAAATTATGTTTCACTATTCTCTTATGAATATATCAATAAATTCACTTTAACAAGACAACTGCAATAGTGGCTCCAATCAAAATTGTCGTATTCATCTAATTTTTGCAAACAAATTCAAAAGGTTGCAACCCACAAAGTGTGGAATGAGTAATAACTTTATCTTTGGAGACATGTTGGTTTCTAACCCTGGTAGGTTTGAAACCTTGACTAATTTATTTGAATATCATCAAAACATTTATAGCTGCACTATTCAAGAGAGAGAACACGATTGTAAGAGGTCATCTCCGTCAATTTCTGAGCACGTTATATGATGAAGAGTGTTCATCCACTACATCTACTCGACTATTATACAGTTGTAGAAGGTTACTACTTCTGGTAAATTTTTCTCCTCAGTTGCTTCATCAACAGCTCGGTGCATGGTTGATAAAAGTGTAATATATTTTTGGAATCCAAGTAAATATGTCTTTAGTTCTCCGTTCTGGACTGTCAAGAATTTTACTGGAATGCATCGTTTGCTCTTTAGCCAGTGTACCAGTTATCAAAGGTCACATTTCGATTGAAACCATGAGAAATTTATGAGCCTCTCGACAATATCTATTGGAGAGTTGCTAAAATTGTAGGGCCCATCTAGCTGTTCTCCTGGATATACTTCAAAGTTCAAAACGTAGTAGGAATGGGCATTAATAAGGGCTTGATACTTTGCAGGTAATTAGGACTTGATACTTTGCAGGCTTGTTGAGAATGTACTATTTGAAAGTACATCTTCCACGAAAAGTGTCAAACTTCTCACCTTTCGCCATATAGGGGAAGGAGTGTAGACGTGCTTAAAATGTTATTTTTTTCACAGAATTCCATGAAAAGAAGTCAATATATCAATCGCTACTCTTTAGATTCTCGATGATATGGAACCAAGGATAGAGCATCAAGAATTTAAAACGATTTATAGACATCGTATTCCTATAAAAAATATCCAATAAAAAAACCTCAACAAAAGTAAATATAAACAACAAATCCCTAGGGTACGAGAATGTAAAACCTGATTGGATAAATCTGTATATATTACAAAACTTAAATATTGGATATAAGGATATGTATGTTATATGAAAAGCGAGAGAATGGCAAGCTTATGTAAGATTGTAAAAAAGCTCATTATAATAAAAAGTTGGCTAAGTCAGCTATCTAATCAAAACCGGCTTGGGCAATAGCTAATGAAATTACAGGAAAAAGGAACATTAGAATAGAAGGTGACAAAAATAATATACTCAATAAGTTATATATCCACAGCTGCATCGATGTTACTGAAAAATCTGGAGAATGTTCTGTTTCATACAGATATAAAATAATGCCACATCTCTATGCCACTTAAATTATTAGTAGAGGCTTCCGAAATTGATGATATTTTCAAGAAATTTAAAAATAAAACCAGTAGTGGGCATTATGAAATTTCAACTTTGCTATTAAAACCACCCGTTCACATTATCAAGAATTCATTGACCTACGGAATATTCCTCGATCAGTTAAAATTAGCTCTAGTTGTGCCTATATTTTAAAAAGAAGACGAAACGAACCTTAAAAATTATAGGCCAATTAATCTACTACCATTCTTCTCAAAGATCTTTAAGCGTGTAACCTGTGATCGTATCATGAAACATATGATGTCAAATGGTTTGATGAGTGACATCCAACATAGGTATTTAAAGGGCAGGTCAACGCAATCGGCGGTATTTCGGCTTACGGATCAAGTAATGAATGCCCTAGCTCTAGAGTGTAAACTTTTGCCTATGGGTTTGCTTTTTGATCTTTCAAGGGCCTATGATACATTAAACTACAGTATATTGTCCCGAAAATTGGAGTTGTACAGAATTCGAGGTATGGCACTAAAATGGGTCCTATCGTATTTTTCTCACAGGCAACAATAAGTGATAGTGGGCTATGGAATAGAAAAGTAACATCAAAAAGTATAGAGATAAACGTGGGTATACCAAAGGGGAGTCAATAATTGACTCCCCTTTGGTATGCCCATTTTTATTAAGGGGTTAGAATAAAAGGGGTCCAAGTGCAATTTTTCTCTATATTGAGTTAAGTGCAGATTTGCACACCTAAAGTAAGAGTTTATTTGGCTTAAAATAGATTCAAGTGCTTTCTTACATAGAGTGCTATCTATTCGAAAGTGAAAAAAGCATGTGAATAAAAGGTACAGAAATCTTCATTTAAAACGGATCCATGTGCACTTGGATCCCTTTTATTCTAACCATGGAAATTGCTTTTCATTTTGTACATAAATAATATTACAAATTGTGTCATGATAACTGTAAGATAACAAATTATGCGGACGTTCAAGTTTCTTGGGATGGCAATAGAAAAAAAAATATGTTATGCAAAATACGTAGAACACATTTTGGCCAAGGTTAGTAGAGTCTATTACGCTCTTAGGATTTTAGGTGGCTTTCCAATTTCTTAAGGGATCGAAGCATCCGAGTTGGTATTGATAGGCATCTCTCGGAGGAATTTAAAATCAATGCCGGAGTTCCTCAACGGTGTATATTATCTCCCACACTGTTCCCGCTTTATATCAACGATCTCTTAGACAGGACAAACAATTCTATTTACAGTTGCAGACGACAGCACTCTTATATCCACATTCATGTCGCGGCCTCCAATGACCGCTGCTCATCCCCAACGCCTGCGAGAAAATCAGATTGCTGCCATCTATGAGGATATGAACGCCATCGTGGAATGGTGTGAGGACATTAATGTCCAGTTCAATGTAGGAAAGACTCAAGTAGCTGTTTTCTCAAAGAAAGCAAACGCCGCAGTACCTGATTTATCAACGACAGGACAAACACCGACTCTGGCCTCAACCATAAGCTTGCTGGGCATCAACGTAGAAAACAGCATGTCTTGGCGTAACCACGTCACCAAAATCGCCAAGGCAGCTTCTGGGAGGCTGATTTTGCAATGTTAGCAACGTGGTCATGCCAGGACATATTGCTATTGACCGCGACACCCAGCAGTCCGATTGACGAGGATGAAGGAAAGGTCGATCCTGCCATAATGATGTTAGGGCCAGCCGTATTGGCCCTCTTGGTAAACGTGGCTGCTTGGGTCTTTGCTGCATTGAACTGGACCAAATTTCTGTCGCCCCAAGTTTGAACTTTCTCCAGGTCTTGATTAATTGCTGTAATCTACTCCTGGTCTGCGGTTATAAGTCTCAGTCGCTGGTAAAGGTTTTTCTAATCTAAATTGGGAGACAAGGGTACTGTCATCTGCAAAACTGTAAACGAGATTATTCGTTTCGGTCAGTAGGTCATTAATATAGATGAGAAACAGAGTTGGTAAAAGTATTGAGCCCTGAGGCACGCCCGCGTTAATGGTCAATGTGTCTGAGATGTGTCCGTCAACTGCAACGTGCAGAGATCGGTTCCTAAGGAAACTGGCAAGCCAGCTGCAGAGAGAGCCGGGCAGTCCGAAGGACAGCAGTGTGTTGAGCAGTCCGTCATGCCAGACTCTGTCGAATGCCTTCGAAATGTCCAACGCAATCGCTTGAGACTATCCGTAGTTCTCAATTGCTTCGCTCCATATAAGAGTGACATAGGTCAATATATCTCCTGTCGACATCTCTTTGCGAAAGCCGTATTGATTATCGCTGATTATTCTATTGTTCTCGAGGTACTTGAGTAGTTACTGATTGACTACACGTTCCATGTCTTTGGAGATTATTGGAAGCAAGGCAATAGTTTGAGGGCGTGGTTTTCTTGCTTTTTTTTTGGAACAAGTTGCACTCGAGCGACTTTCCAAGAAGATGGGTAAATCTCTCTTCCGTAAAACAGTATAAAATTGATTAACTCTCTGCCTCATGATATAAAGATCATAGATAGTGTTAGAATTTTAAAGTAGGTTTCGTTCAATTAATTACCCATTAAACATAGAGCCATATGACCTCCAGATATATTTTAGTTTTATAACCAGTAGTTAAGCCATCTAACAAACTTTATGCTTGTTGACACTAGTCTATTTTATGTTAACATAATTCCGAAATAAATATGTTTATTATTATTATTACTTTTATTATTATTATTATTATTATTATTATTATTATTATTATTATTATATTATTATTATTATTATTATTATTATAACGGAATATATCGACGAAGTCTTTTAAATTCTGACAATTAGAACAAAACATGTGCTAATTAAAGAAATCGGATAAATGCTTTAACTTCATATTCATTGGTTGATTTCACCATGTTTTTATTTTGATAGGCAATAGATTTTTGATGAATTTTGACATTGGTCTAGCGCACCATGTCTACGATCACTTGGCGATCAAAAAACAACTGCCAACAATCTAAAGCACACTTTTAGCGTATTGCTTGACATCCCACAAGAGATGATATTGTCGGTTGTTGTTCGAACGCATTAGTTTGAAGCAAGTTTCAAAGTTTGTTCCGTTTCGATCCACCGTTTCCGAGATGCATTCTTATGTTTCTTCAGTATTTTCATTTACTGTCTCATTCTGAAGCTCTGTTTCTCAAATCTCCCTGTCTGAGTCTTCGCCATATACTTTATCTTCTATTGTGATATCCTGCTCCGAATCGGTGTTCTGCTCTCTTTCAGAGGTATGATCAATATCGTCCTCGCTTCCCCCTTTTCTTCGTACGACATTATATTTTAGCTAAAAGATTTAAGCAATCGATTTTCCTGATTTAATTAAATTAAAATAACACCACACATGCTCTGGGGTGTGTCAAACCCCATGGTTTGATGCACCCCACAGAGTTTCAATCGCATGTAACTTCACTCATAGTATTGCGGTATACTAAGGCAACGCCTGAGTTTGGTGGTGGTGACATATTTGAGAAGCTATTGAGACGGGCGTCTACGTTTGTTTTATTTTGAAAGCGATATTTGGCAGCTGGTGTTTGTCAAACCCTACATATATAATGCAGGGTTAAACTCATTGCCTGATCTTTTTATGGGAGTGCTTCTAAATTATTTTATTAATCAATTTGATGATCAATTCTATCATGGACAATGTTTAATAACAATAAATTGTGTTTCCTTATGTCTATATGTCTTTAGAGCAAAAATAGTATCAACTTCCATTTACTTAAAATAATATTTTGCTAGTCAAGATAAAGCTAAACCTTTTGAGCACGCAATCCCTACAATATAAAATAAATCACATCTCGGTATTTATCAACTGAGGTCTAGTTTTAGAAACGGTGGCAATCAAAAGTTCCCAGTTAGAATTATGTATGAAACAAACTTAAAACTTTCTGAACAACTAAAATTAGGAATGCTAACCATGACCTACTAACTGGTTACCAAATTTTGTGAAACTGGACGTAATTGACTAGACAAACTGTGGTGCATATAAGGAATTTTAGAAAATATCGAATATCTGCAAAAAAAATCGATAAAGTCAACAAGGAAATCAGAAAACAATGCTGTTTTTATTTTGAATCGATGTCTGTTACATTTTCCAAAGTCTGAAGCTCAAAAATAGATGACATAATTTAGGAATATTAATGAAGGTCAAAGAAGTTCTTCAATTGTCGATGGACTTCAGCAGCAAAGTCTATCTATTCTCCGCCACTGATCCATTAAACACTGACCATTTATTTACTAAGCATGCATGTTAGTTAATGATACTCGATGTTGGGCTTCAGTTATTATACCCATTCTTAATACAGGATATATAATTGTATCGTCAATTAAAATCGTGCCGGTAGACCGTATATTTGCATTTATTATTTTTACCGGTTTGGGATATACAACTTTTCACTAAAAATAAATTGCGTCGACAGATCGTGGCCCTGGCAACAGCTATGAAGGCCGGAGAAAAAGTGCAACAGGAAGCGGAAACATCTTGATGTAAGAAGTTGTTGTTGTGTCGGTCGAATAAACTGCAATAGAATTAGAAGCAACATAAATTATATCAGTCACATAGGAAGCAGAGATAGCCAATATAATTTTACCTGAAATAATTAAAATTACATCAAGGCATTGAAGAGCATAAGAAATATTAATTTAACATTTACGAAGATTTAAAAATGTAAGTAAGGCGCTAAACTTATTTCAGCCAGCACCATGATCATAAAGGAGAACAAGAATGGGTCAGTTAAGAATGGAACACCTTAGATTAGATTAGATTAGATTACAGATTGGGAGAGATGGCCTTTGAGCCTACTTGTCACCGCGACCCGACGGATCTATTGTGACTCTCTCCATGTTATAGAGCTTCATCCAGTTTTGTCTTTCTAATTAGACCCCACAACCTTGATAGTGGCTCCGTCGTGTAGCTATTAGCTTCTGGTTTAGGTACGCCAAGCAGTTGGGAGCGCACTCTCGATAAGCCTTCACAGTGGCATAGCACGTAAGATGCCGTCTCCTCCTCCTCCTGGCAGAACCTGCATTCGCTATTTTCTGCCAAACCTATGACGCTTAGGTGCTTTTTCAGCCGGCAGTGGCCCGTCAGCAGACCCACCATTATCCTGACAGCCTTCCTGCCGTAGCTTAGCAGGTCTGTTGATAGTTTGGCCGATGGACCTATTATAAATTCCTTGGCCTGTCTTTGTCCCAAAGTGTTGTTCCACCATTTTCGGGATTCTTCTGCTATCCATTTCTTTATGGCTGTTTTAGCGATTGGTTTGGCTATCCCGCAGAACGGTTCTGGTCCTATCATGTGCCTAGACGAGCCTTCTCTGGCTATTTCGTCGGCAATTTCATTACCTTGATAGCCTTCATGCCCAGGTACCCATGATAGTGTCACTCTATGTTGACTTCCTATGTCATTCAGAGCATTGTGGCAATCCAGTACCAATTTCGATGTTATTTTGTTGAATTCCACGGCTTTTATTGCCGCTTGGCTGTCGGAGAAGATCGCAATTGTTGTTTTGTTGCAACTGTATCTTCTTTTTATTTCCTTTGCACACTGTTCTATTGCTGTTATTTCCGCTTGGAACACTGTCGCTAGTTTGCCCATGGAAATCGAAATTCTTGTTTTCGTCCTTGGTTCATATATTCCGGCTCCTACTCCTTCCCGTGTTTTTGAGCCGTCGGTGTACCAGATCACATTTGCCCTAATTGGGGGGCCATTTTTTCCAATCATTCCTGTTTGGAATATGTGTCGAGTACTTTTTGACAAAGCTGTACTTGGCTATGGTGCTATCCGTGGGCAATCCCAGGATGTCATCTGCCTTGATTTCTTTGTTTAGCTTCTCTTGTTTGGTATTATGTCTACCTATAATCGGTTTTTGGCCTTGTGATAGCCTGTATGTGACGGAGCGTGCTTCGCCCTGTATGTATGTTTGGATTGGTGGTAGGTTTAGTAGGACTTCTAGAGCCGCAGTGGGCGTTGTGCTCATGGCTCCAGTGACGCACAGGCATGCTAGCCTTTGAACGCGACTTATTTGCCTTTTTGCCTCCGCCTGCATGGTTCTTGTCCACCATACTACTGAACCATACGCTATCATTGGTCTTACCACTGCTGTGTATAGCCACAGTGTCATTTTGGGATTTAGGCCCCAATTCTTTCCGCACATCCTTCTGCATCTTCCTAGCGCAACTGTGGCTCTAAGAGTTGCTTTTTGGATGTGTGGTTTCCAGGTAAGCCTCTGGTCAAATATGACTCCTAGATATTTTGCTTCCTTGGAAAAAGGTATTTCTTCTTCATTTATCGCCAGTGGTTTTAGTCCTGTAAGGGCTCGCCTTCTGGTAAATGGAATGATTATCGTCTTTTTTGGATTAACTGATAGCTGTTCATCTTTACACCAGTTCTCCACTATTTTGAGAGCTTTTTGGCTTCTCTCTGAGAGAGTACTGGCAAATCTGCCTCGTACTACAATCGTTAGGTCGTCTGCATATCCTAGACAGTAAAAGCCTTCTGCAGACAGTTTTTGTAATAAGTCGTCCACTAATATGGCCCATAGTAGTGGAGATAGAACTCCCCCCTGGGGGCATCCTCTTCCCACCGCTGCCTTTGTGGTTGTTTCTCCCAGAGTGGCTGAGATTATCCTGTGCTTTAGACTAGTTTCTATCCATTTGCGCAGTGCTGTTGGAGTCCCTCTCCTTTCCAACGCGCTTATGATAGAGTCTGTTGAGGCGTGATTGAAAGCCCCTTCTATGTCCAGGAATGTGGCTACGGCAATCTCCTTGTCCTCTAAGGACCTTGAAAGAAGCCTATTTAGGTCGTCCAGGGCTAGGTCTGTCGACTTTCCTGGTTGGTAAGCATATTGACGTTCACTTAGTGGGAACGCCTGTAGAGTATTATCCCTGATGTACCTATCTACTAGCCTTTCCAGGGTCTTGAGCATAAAAGAAGATAGGCTTATGGGTCTATATGACTTTGGTGTGCGGTCCAAGATTCTGCCAACTTTCGGCAGGTATAGGACCCTTACCTGTTACCATAGACTAGGTACAACGCCCCAGGCTAGACACCCTCTAAATATTCTGCATAGGTGTGGTAATAAGATGTCCTGACCTTTTTGCAGAAGTATGGGGTGTATTTCGTCTAGGCCTGGTGACTTAAATGGTTGGAATTGGTTTATGGCCCATCTAATCCTCGCAGGTGTTACTACCTTTTTAACTATTTCCCACTCCTGTCTACCTGGTCTTTGTGGCCTTGGCTTAGGCGGAAGGTCAGATGGTTCTGTTAATTGCATTGCTGTCGGAAAGTGTGCCTTTAGGAGCAGTGTTAAACTTTCCTCAGCTGTTTTGGTCTACGTGTTGTCCTCCTTTTTAAGGAGCTCGACATTGTTGTTTGTGTTTTCTTTTGCTAGGACTTTGTGAATTCGGGCGCATGCTGGGGTCTCATTTACCCTTTCGCAGAACCTTCTCCACGAATCCCGTTTGGCTTTTCGTATCTCTTTATTATACTCTGTTAGTTTTGACCTGTAAAGATCCCAGTCATTGGTTGCTTTGGCTTTATTAAATAGCCTTCTGACGGTTTCCCTCAGCGTTCCGAGTTTTCCGTTCCACCAGACTGTGCTTTCTTTTTGTTTCCAGGTTTTAACTGGGCAATTGTCCTGATATGCCGTAGCTATTGCTTCGCTAATCAGCTGTACTGTGACTTCTAAATTTTCCGCGTCCTTAACCTTGGCTGTTACCCTTTGTAGACCTTCTTCGAGGGATTTTGAATATCCTACCCAGTTTGTGTCACGGGGATTTCTTGGAACACCTTAGTCATTAAGGATTTCTCTACATGACAAACAAATCAAGTAAACACTTGCAAAATATATATATTTAATTTTACAATTATTGCTCATGACTTACACCTGGCAAGTCCAGCCAATAGACCGATGCCCCAGAGGCATTGCCGGAGCAGACACTGAAATTCTAGTCATCTAAGGACCGGAGTACAAAACACAACAACATTAGCTTTCTAGCCAGATGATGTCACCCTCATGAAAACATCCATGAACGAGGCAAGTAAATTTCTCTTCCAGAGACCGAGGCACAAAATGTTCTTTTATGGAGAAACACGTAACAGTTTTCCAGGCAGAATTATTCTAGGAACCATGGGCATGGCTAATGAATACTAAAAAAATAATAATGTAACATCTACTGAAAGAGTACACACTTGCATAGCGTTTTCAGATTCATTTATGAATATAAACTGTTAATTAATCAATAGTTCTGTGCAAGTTCAACAAAGCGGTTCATTTATATTGATCACACTTTCCAAGGCCAGTCAATAGAGCTCTGTACAAAGCTCTTCTCTCAAGGAATCGGAACCAATCCATGCAGTATTCGCTTAGGAATATGTAGAAGCCCCAAAGTGACTATTGTTGAATGGAGAAATTGAACTTGTAGGAGTTCTCGGATTCAGTTCGAAATAGGAATAGGAACTCGAGCCAATTATCTGTTTTCGCTCTGCAATTTTAATAAATCGGCTACTTACGAAATAGTAATTTCATTATAAAGTTGATGCATATTATTCACACCTTGTAAGTTCCGCTCAGAAAACGGCTTGACTAGGTATACTTCTAGCACAGACACTACATATATCTTCTCGGGATCGCAATAGATAGAAGTGTTGTAGTATCTCTCTCCCCCTCATGGTGGTAACCCTCAATGCGGCAAGTGTACACGGAAAGAAGCTAATTCAATGGGAAGGCACTTTCTGTTAAGACTGGGATGGCTTTCAGGACCATTTTACTGTAGAACACTGAGCACCTCACTTGGAAACTAACCTTTCTGCGGATGGAGAAGAAAGGGATAACGAGAATGCAACCACCCTGTTTTGTTTCGGATCTGAAACATCTCTGCAACAACAGTAGTTCGAGAATAAAGGGAATCTCACGTGCTAGTAGAGGAAGGAACCTATCAATTTTTTTTTAGGAATGCAAGTTATTTTCAAGATCGAACAGCATCTTCTATGTAGTCAAAAATTCAAAATCAGGGTTCAGAATTTGGCCGGTGAGGCAAACGAGAGAGCAGGTAGGAAAATATGCGCATTAACCACAGTTGATGTTCGCAATACCTTTAACTCAACATCCTGGGAGAGAATAATAATGGAACTGAGGAAGAGAAAATTCTTGTTTTATACCTATAATATTATAGCAAGCTGCCTGGTGGATAGGACACTACACGTGGCAGAACAGCAGGAAATGACAGTATCATGTGGGGGTCCCTCAGGGCCCCGTACTTGGTCCTACACTTTGAAACATGTATTATGACGGTATTCTTAACATACCTGTGCCATGAGACGTTACGCTTATTTGCTATGCAGATGGCCTTGCTATAGTTGTAACGGAAAAGGACAAGACCGCGTTATTCGCGGCTAAAGGATAAGAAACTAAATCTAACGCCCCAAAAGACCGAATTGGTTATTTTAGCCAGAGCGGAGCCAGGGATGAACTGGAACTGACAGTTAATGATGATCATATAAATATGGCAAGGATAGAAACTGCAAAATATCTAGGGATCATTTCGACAGGATTATCGTAATGGGTGCGCATTTAAAGAAAGTGGCTGAAGAAGCCAGGCAGGCAATCCTGACATTACAAAGTGGATAAGCAGAGAGCACGGAGAATTCCATTACTATCTCAGGCACGTTTTTTGAATGCATGAAATGAAGTGAGGAAAGAGCAATACGGGAAACTATCCTAGGATCAATAACCCCCGAGAATATAGTAGGGCTGATGTTGGAACGCCCGAACAATTGGGAGTCTATTCGAAGGTATGTTCGCCCTATCATTTTAACATCACATACATCCGCTCTCTTGAAGTAATGCCCCAGCAGTTGTAGGAGAGCACACACTGTGGATGCTAGCGGAAGGGTTTTAGTGGGTCGGCTTTGCCGGGGTACTACACTCCCCAGAGCGGCAGAATCTTTGATAAGATGCCTTCAATGTGGATCAAGGCCACAAACACTTAATGAGCAACCGAGGGATGACTTGAAATCAAAAGCTGGTAAATAGTGAAATTTGTTACAACTCACTGTAAAATAGTCATGCAATTTTGAGATGGTTCGAAGTTATCTCAAGATTCCACACTGGCTAGAACGGTTTAGCCGACCGTTTGTACATCGTATTTCTATAAGTTAATGTTTGCCGGAAGCCAACCCGCTTATCACAAATAGGGACTGTTGTAGACAAGCGACTTTAAAACTTTATTTCTGCTGTGAGGGCATCTAGACCTAACACTACTTGTTCCCCATCAATGTCAGTGGTGTAATTTGTGGGCAATCATACTGATATTAGTTTGATTTAATGGCCGAAATTGTACGAGGAGTTTTCAGGTCATATTTGATTTCTCTTATTTATCTGTGTCATTGTCGCTAAAATTTTGTTTTCACCTTTGTTACTGTGGTCAGTAAAAAATGGTATAGTTGCACCTTCGATCTTAAGAGACCCTTATCTGATTCTCTCATTCTTTCATAAAATAATGTCTGAATTTATGTGATAATTGAACCACTCAGTAAAGTAGTGTAATTTAGATTTAACCTCTGTTTTTCATTTACGTTCGTTAACCTAAGGGATCTGCTTGTTATTCCGAGTTATTGCCCCTTCAATAACCATGAGATTTTTTCGCTGACTACAAAAACCAGGTTGAAACTTCAAGATAAATACGCGAGTGCGAAAAGTTCCAGCAGTAACCGTCAATATAAATAAGATCAGTCAAGAGACAAGATTGACTGCGTCTCGTAGCAGGAAAATACTAATTCACTTACACCACGAGATCATATCTTTGCATCTATTCAAAATACCATCAGATCAGAATTTCAAGATACGTCCATTTGCAAATCGCACGCCTATCAAGATGTTTCATGGATTTAAGGCCTTTTACGACCAACGATAGGATATAAACACGTCACATATTTAATTGCGGTCTATGTATTACATTGCCGCAGGTATGTTAAGGGGGTGTATTTGTTTTTCGCATTATATTTGTTGCTGATACTCTAATAATTTAAATAATGTGTAATTATACCCTTTACAATCTACATGGTAGTATAGAGACATGCCTCTCTTAAAGTTGAAGCTGTCGCTAGACTGGGTAAGCTAGACGATAACAGCATGGCATTAACATTTTGTAGTGCTTGCGTTCTTAATAATTTGATATCTTGTGTACGTGGCGACCGCTACGCTGGAAAACATTTTTATCCTGACAAGGTAGTTTCAATGATTTCTTGAAGATTTTTGAAAATAATTTTTGACCAAAAAAATCGCTTATTTTCAAAAAAAAAAAATAGAATTTATTACAGCGAACAAGATGACCTTATGGTTATATAACCGATATTTTGGAATAAAAATGTGTCCTTTTTAATGGAAGTGATAACTGATTGATGAATGAGTAGAAAATTTAATTTTTCAAAATGAAATCGTTTATTTAGTGTAAAAAGCGTAGAAACAGCTGTGGTTACGAGTAATACAAAAGCGAACCTAGCATTTACTATAAATAACACAGATTTTTTTGAGATTGGTGCTATTTTGGCATCTTGCGCCTTCCTTGGTCTTATCAGATGACGGCAAATGGCCATCTTCATCCAAACGAAGGTCATCTATGGAACTTATTTCCATTGCGCTTTCTTGGCTTGTGCTTGAGCCGTTGCACCCATTTAATGGCCGGAACATCCGTTTTTTTTATTTGATTTACTTGCATGCATATAAGCTTCAGCGATATGCATTATTCTAAAAGTGATCAAATCCAACAAACTTTTTGGAGCAACTCCAAATATCCTGCCGTTTTCTTCATACTCCAACACTATTTAAACATGTTAGATCGATTGTGTAGGTAAACATTCGAATCGTACATTTTCTAGTTGTTGTAAAAGTCCGATAGATACTTATCTGGGTTACCATCATTGTATAATATAATTCCAGGCTTATTTTTGAAACAATTCGCATTCTGCATAGCCATAAAGTTTTTTTATAGAATCAATTATTTAACATTTTATCGCTATTAGTTACTTATACCATTCTCATCATCATTTTAGTCATATATTTTGTCATTGTCGCTCAATGCTTCAATGCGCGACATATTGTCGAGGTTAATATTTACCGATTTGTATTATTCTAATAGAATTGTTTAATTTTTGGAACACGTATTAAGCCACAAGCTACAATGTGCCACTTGTGACCAGCTTCCTCCCGATTTGCTCCCACTGCCAGTAGGTCAGGGTCATTCGCAAATGTAGCAGTTTTGACATTGTCAATTTCTGGGAAATCGAAAGCAAGTAAACGAGATATGACATGACCAAGCACCCTCCCTTTGCGGTAATCCTGCTTTTTGTCTGGGATCCGAGTATTCCTCATCTCGTTTGAAAGTATTTTTTACTTTGCTTATGAATCTTTTATCCTAGACCTATCCAACGCTTGTGCAACGTCCAATAAGATTGCTAAAGATTGGTTTTTCGGTCATTTGTTTTATCTACTGAGGCTTTCGAGAAATGTTTTCCCCTAAAATAAAGGCTGGTTAATGCTACTAAAAAACGTCAAATTAATTGGTTTCATGAAGGCCTGCATTTCATTACAGATCTAAATAAAGTAAGTCCTCTTTTGATGTCTGCCCACACAGTAAAAGATTACAAAAAAGATATCAAAAAGAAATTTAAACAGCCAAAACAGAATCCCATGACAAATATATAAATAATGGAACAAGCTGGCAAGCTGCTATGTGGCAAATAATAAAAAACAACAAACCAAAAACCAACACATCTTCCGACAACCTGAATGCGGAATGTTTAAATACTTTTATTGTCAATGTGGCTGACGAAGTTTTGAGCACTTTTCCATCCTCTACAAACCACTTTCCAGATTACTTAACACAATATAAACCTCATAACACTTTTAAGTGTAAAGAAGTCACGTACGTTGAGATTAGACAGTTGATATCGGAAATCAAAAATAGTAAAAGCAAACACTGTTTCGATATTAGTGCTGAAATTGTGAAAAACATTAAAAACCTAATAGTCTACCCTCTCACTAGACTCATGAGTCAGGCCATTGTATCTGGTGTTTTCCCTCGAGCCTTTAAGACAGCCAACGTTGTACCAATTTATAAAAACAAGGGCTCCACTAAAGACTGTTCATGTTACCGTCCTATTTCGCGGCTGCCTATTTTGTCGAAGGTTTTTGAGTCTGTATTGAGGATTTAAATTACTGACTATTTTATGGAGAGTGGCCTCTTTTTCCAGCGACAATTTGAGTTTGTAAAGAAGAAGACCAGAACACATGCTATAGATTCTCTTGTTGGACAAAATTTGGATGAGTTTGAGCATGGAGATGGCACATATGCTTCATTTTTCGATCTGGCTAAAGCCTTCGATTGTGTCTCATATACTTCTGAAAAAGTTGTTTTTTATGGTTTTGATGGGGACAGTGTGAATCTCGTAACTTCATATCTGTCAGATCGCTCTCAGTTTGTCGCCTTCCACGGTGCCGTCTCCCAGAGGCGGCATATTCTGCATGGGGTGCCTCAGGGCTCTGTCCTCGGACCAACCCGTTTCTTGATTAATATTAATGATTTGGTCAAATTTCAGGGTGATGCATATCTTATATTATTTACTGATGACACAACAACTTTTACAATAGATGACTCTGGTATATCTGAAACATCATCAAATATCTAAAATTGGTTTCTGGAAGACAGGTTGTATGTCAATGGTGAAAACAGTTTCCATCAACTTTACTTTGAGGAGAGAGAAACGGGACCATCATCTTTTAGCGGTTTGTTCAAGCCAGGTGAGGTTTACAGGGGATCATTTGGATGGAGGGTTAACATGGGAGGGTCATGCTGACCAGCTTAGTAGTAAGTTGTCCAAGTCAATGTATCTGTTAAGAAATTTGGCTGGATGTGTATCGGTGGGTACTCTGTTGTCGGCATATCACGGTTACTTCGGTTTGAGCATGTCCTATGCTATCCTGGAGTGGGGACATTCACCTCATGACATGAGAATGTTTAAATTACAACGTAAATGTTTGAGGATTATTGCTGGTCTGGGGTACAGTGGTGATTGTCGGCGGAGCTTCGTCAATCATAAAATAATGACCCTCCTGTGTGTATATATATTGCAGTGCTTGGTGTATGTCAGGCAGAATCTTCATTTATTTAGAGCACACCACGAGATTCATACATATCAGACGAGGAACAACACTAACACGATCTGAGCCACCTGCGCCTCATGAGATCTAGGAGTGGCACTGCCTTCTATGGTGTGAAATTTTTCAATATGCTACTCCATGAAGTACGAGCTCTTGATGAAACACAATAATTTAAATTGACCATGAAAAAATACTTACCGCTTGGGGCTTGCTATAGTTTTGATGAGTATTTCCAAAGTGAATTTAACTTTCACCGAATACTTTTTGATTTTGGTTATACATTAAATGTTTAGTCATTCATGGTTATACATTAAATGTTTAGTCATCAGTTATATATTAAATGTTTTATTGTTTTTTAGTGACTTGTTTCAATAGTGTCTTGTTTTTTTAAGGTAATAGTGTTTGCTTTTCTAAATTGTTTCGAAAGTGTGTTATTTATTTGTTATTGGTTATACAATTTTATTTTTATATAAAACCGATATTCTAGTTTAAGGCATTTTATTATTTTGTCATGTAAAAGTGCATCTTGTACGATACTACTAATAAATTTTGAATTTGAATTTGAATTGAATATCTATCGTATCGGTAAATCTATCAACTTGATGTATTATTGTAGACGGCTTATTTCGAAATTCAAATTGGTAGTCTTCTATTAATTTTTTCCTCTAAATGATCAACGTGAGTTCCTTGAAGAACATCTTTTTAAAGGGTTTAAAATTACTGGCAATAAAGAGATTGATCGTGTGATTATTCCTGATTTCGGGCTCTTGAATGCATCTGCAGATTTCAATATATATACATGGAGCATGTTCCAGTATAAACGATGCAATAATCAAACATATAGGTTTGACAGTACTTTTTCTTGGGAATTGATTTACTACTATACCATTGACGAGGTACAGGTCTATATAAAACTTCCGTTTATAACAGTGTTACTTTTTATTCGCAAGGTACCCGATTTACACAGTTTTTCGTATATTTTTAACTTTGCATTCGTATTTTGCTTTTCAATTTGTCTCATTAACTTTATTTTTGTTATAGATATCTGCTTCTTTAAAGATGATACTAATAATTTACAGAAATGTTAATACTAGGCAAGCTTTGGCTTGTAATCTTCATCCATCCAATTAATATTAGATCTTATCACAAGTTTAATAAATTCTTCCATTGGTCTTTCTTCAAAGTTTTCTTCTGATTCATTACAATTTTGAAAAATTGACAATGGACTAATTGGACGCTGTTTCAGATTCGATCTTGGTCGAGTTTCTAAACAAAGAGAGATGTGCTCGTAGGCACTATAATTTACCATAGGGCTAGTTCTAAAGTCATTTTGTAAATAAAACAAAATGCTTTAGCAGTATATGAATATTTTAATAAGTTATTTTGCCTGAAAATAACTGAAAGCTCATAAATAAACAAAATATAAACATTGAATTATTATATGTAGTCTGTGTTACGATATGAACAATATCAGTCCAGGCAAAATATCGACCTTGAAGAATATGACAAAAATAATACTCTCAAGAACTAAAGCGTTGTATAAACAGTTGTAATTCTAAACTAGTATATGATTATAAACATAACCTTGAAGCTATGCACAGTTAAATGTCTTAATGTTCCTGCGCAACAGCTACGCATGAGCTCGGTTAGCGGAAATAACTTTGATATGAAATACAGCAATATACAAGCAATAATAACAGGATAAATATTACCTCAAAGTCCACCTATAAGCTACTACGTACATAATATTCACAGTTGAAGAGAAACGTTCAATGTTCAGCAGTTTATCTTTCAGCACTGAGGGAAAGTCACTTTAAACACTTGCTAGGTCTATTGCTAGCTTCTGTATACAATGTAGTTTGATTTCTTGAAAATAGGAATGACTTGAATGTAGTAGTTTGATATGGTATGCAGTTATATATGCATATGGCATGACCTGGATGCCTTGTGATTGCGGCTTCTTGGTACACGCATAAATGATTATAAAACATGCTATGCAGGTAGCATAGGTATGACTCAAATGGTGTATTGAGATTTGAGAATACTGGCAGACAAGTGCCGTTTAATTCTTATATTAGAATAAGGCCTGAGAATAACAACCCAGTGTTATACTCTGATAGAGAATGTTGAATATTGGACCCATGGACAAGACCAAATGGGAGCGCAAGCACAACGATGGTACCGCGTTTGAGAGAAAGTAAACGTATGTGAATGTAAACGTTTGAGACTCGAGACGAGACTCGAATAATATTGAGAACCCCATGAAGAAAGCCTAATGGAGACGCTAGTACAGCAATGGTACCGCGTTTGAGAGAATGTAGGTAAACGTATGTGAATGTAAACGTTTAAGAATCGAGACGAGACTCGAATAATATTGAGAACCCCATAGACTAAGCCTAATGGAGACGCTAGTACGGCGATGGTACCGCGTTTGAGAGAACGTGAATGTAAACGTGTGTTTACTTACTTGAGTTTGAGATTCGAGACGAGACTCGATTGAATGGACTCCCATGGACGAGACCAACGGGGAGCTAGGGATGTTGAGAATAATGTTGAGAATAATGGCAGTCAGGATGCCGATAAATACTTTTTGTAGGTTTGGGACGACGACGAGCATGGCTGGATACCACCATGTTACTTGAGTAGAACACTAGAGAGATTAGGAGGTCTCAAAACGTGAAAGCTTCCCGGCATGGCGGCCTTGCGCCATGCCGGCGGGAAAAGCGCCCTTTGCGCATGCTATTAAGTTGGGATTCAAGACTCGACTGAATTCTAGAACGTGATAACTAGATCAACTTGAAGAGGTTGTTAACACCCCTTTGTCACCGCCCCTTCAGGCGGGATAATCGGACATAGAAAGAGCAATAATGCAAATATAGAGATATTGTGTAAAAACTTAGCATGGCCGGTCTAAATTAATATTATGAATTTTAACACAAATCCGGTTGAAATCTGCTGGCTAATTTTCATGAAATTCGATTATTAAAGATCGGAATTTTAGCTACTCCCTAGAAAATCCCAAAACTTCCTAGCTATAATGCTAGGAAGTTTTAGGTTGGGTGAAGTGGCTATCCTGTAGGATGCGCTGTGATTGGTCGACTTGGCGTAGGATACGCGGGCGGATTCAGATAAGTAAACGTTGTTACAACAGATGGCGCTAGTAATATCGCCGGGGTGCAGCGGGAAGCGCTATGATTGGTCGGAGGCCTTTCGAGGACGCTTTATTTTCAGCTGTCTAGACTACCTGCTGCAGTGGATAAACGTTGTAACCAAGAGATGGCGTTAGTAGTATGCCATGGATTTAATTTATTTGGAATGCGAGGACAGTGGCGGGGAACGTTAAATTGTACAAAATTAAGTCGATTTGAAAGCGTGTCCAAAAATGGTTTTTGAACAGACGCAAGTCGGATCATGTAGCGGGGTGTTTACCTTTAGCATGAACTATATAAACGCTTCTTTCTAGGAGCTCTGAAAATAATCCTCTTCCAAACAGGTGCCTATTATATGGCACATTTGAAGGAGTATACGTGAAACACAATAACTAATAATATAGAATTGAAACCAGATTCAATTTTCTTACCAGAGACCGGTCTGAAATTAAAGATGCCATTACCCAAACACGGCAGTTAATCTTTCCTATTTGCGAATCTAGCAAAATCGTTATTTATTTCATTCGGATTAGCAAGCTTGGGGGGCATGTCATTTCTATTTTCGGTTCTTATGCCCATATCTTTAAGTGCTTTTCATTTTCTGTTATCACTTAGAGAACGCACTCTAGTGGCATAATCCATTTCTCACGCCTGATGCAATTTAGTAAGAAATTTCCAAGTTATTCATATCGAACTTTATCATTTTCAGATTTAAAAATTTTAAATTTTTAAATTTTGTCGGAGCCAACAAACTGCCGTCCTTCGGGCTGCCAACATCACCCTGCAGCTAGCTTGCCAGTTTCCTTAAGAACCGATCTCCGCAGATTGCAGTTGAGAGAAACATCTAGACACATTCACCATTAATGCGAGCGTGGCCCAGGGCGCAATATTTTGTGCGACTCTATTCCTCTTCTTTATTAATGACCTGCTGACCAAAACCAATAATCCTGTTTGGAGTTTTGCAGATGACAGTACCTTTGTCACCCAATTTAGAACAGAAAAACCTTTATCAGCGACTGAGACTTATCAGCGCAGACAAGAGCAGATTACAACAATTAATAAAGAAGCAGCAAAACCCCCCGCAGTCACGTTTACCAAGAAACCCAATGCGGCAAGCCCTGACATCATTATGGCGGGATCGACAACTCCTTTATCCTCGTCAATTGGACCAGTGAGTGTCTCGGTCAATAGCGATATGTCCTGGCATGACCACGTTGCTAACATCGCAAAGTCAGCCTCCCAAAAGCTTGGTGCGCTATTTCGCAACAAAAAACTGTATACACCGCATCAGTTGCTCTTGCTCTCTAAAGCGCAAATTAGACCGCGCTTAGAATATTGCTCACACATCTAGGCTGCAGCACCAAAGCACACCCTAAAGCTGCTGGATTCAGACAGTCACGACAGATGGAAGAGCGCACCAGTTTGTCGTACGACTGGAAACACCTAGAACAAACGTCCTTTACAAGGACTCTTTTATCTGGCGCACTGCATTATTATGGAACTCACTCCCAGGACATCTTTTTCGCCCTAATTACAACCTACAGCTATAGAAGAACCGTGTCAATCAACGTCTTCGCACAATCACAGCTCGTCGAGTGCCATAGGATCTCCCTCTACTATGTGTGCCACTGCCATAAAAAAAAGGCTGGAAGTTTTTTTCCAGATATTTTGTAAATGGGGCTTCAGGAATTCTCATTTAAATTAACTTATGAACTAAAGCATTTCATTAACGTTTTAAAGCTAATTTGTTATCTGCCTTGCCAAATATATACTTTTGGTTTATTTTTTTTTCTAATTAGAACACAAGTCCGGGTAACTCTGGTGAACGGTTGATAACTAAAAATTAAATCTTAACGCCAAACGATTTAGTAACTATCAAAGATTGGCTTGAGCTTAAACAATATCAATGTTGTATCTTAATTACGCAGAATACGTTAAAAAAACGCGACGGGAACATGGGGCTTCTCCATTTACTACAACGTCTTATTCACCATATTTTCAGTCCAGACTTGCCACGTCACCAAGCGTCAAGCTGCGTAAAGTCAAGGCCCGAGTATTTACGCAGACTACGGCTCAATATTGCCACAACTAGAAGTAGTTTTCACTGTCCCATATTTACTCAAATATTCAATACAATCTTTAGTACATTACATAAATTAATATAAAAAATAAATCTCTTAAAAACGAACGAGATGCAGATAGGATAGGTTTATTACTCCCAGCCCTAGCCTCCGCATCGATGATACCAAGTCGATATTCGACCTCAAGCCTAAAGTAGACACGCAATTTTAATATAAAGTAATATTTGATTTTGTTGATTATTAATTTAGCCCCGTCAGTTTTAATGTATTTTAAATTATTCCGTGGCTGGTTTCCTTTACCCCATGGCGCGCTTTACGAGCGTACCGAGCGATTTGCTTACAGCAACAAGCTTAAGTCGCTTTTGAATAGGATGTTTTGTTTTTTTATCGCCGACACTAATTACTTTCGAATACGAATTTTGAAAATTCGATGTTAGATATGACAAATAAATCTCTTAGGAGTCTCCCAGTTGAAAGAATCAATAATTTAGTTGTGTTTAGCAGCAAGACTTTTGCTTGTTTGACTGTAGCTAGATACCGTTCGGTCGACATAGTGAATTCTGAAATAAGAGCCTTACCACCCAGTAGGATAAACACCCAGATAATTGCTCGTTATAAGTATTTACAATTTTTGTGATTGGTATAGTGGGTTGCCAGCAAGTGTGGGCTAAATTAAAATAACAGAGTTAAAAAATTATAAGTTAAAATAGAAACAAAATCTTGATAATTTTTCACTTTTGGATGTAAACTTCCTGACGATTTTCTAGAGTACCTATATTGTCAGATAATTTTGTAACAATTAACATGCCTTTGAATAATTTGACACTAAATTATTGTTCTTATGTATATTTTAGTCTAATAAATACACTACCTTTACCTAATAGTAGAAGGAAAACGATTCAGTGCCTTTTCACTCATTGGTTGCCATAAATATTTAGTAAAAATTACAGTGTACGATATTTCTGAAGGGAGGACCAATTAAAATGCAGAAAATTGTTGCCGGAAAGAAATGTGAAAAACAATAAGACAGTTGCAGTTTCAGATGACCGAAAAATGTCGCTGACTGTTTAGTAAAATGGATAAGAGAGTGTAGGAGAAAAGGGTTTTCAAGACGTGAAAAATCACGTCCAAATCTTTTGAAAAACAATATGCCGAAAGATTGATGGTATTTTGCGTTTTAACGAAGGGATCCTGCAATAGTTACTGGGAACTTCTGAAGGAGTGACAGCAGCAAGGGTAAGGATTTCTGAACTAGATGTTAAAAAATCAAAATCAAATCATACTTGGTTGAAAAAAAGATGACTGACATTTTAACAGTTCCCACTAAAATATTTAATGGAGACGAGACAAACTTTCAGTTTTGCCTCAAAAACAAAAAGGTATTAGCACTGAGAGGAACAAGAAACGTTTACGAGATTCAACGAGGACAATCAGAGACAACACTAACCCTTATGTGTTCTTTTTCAGCGTAGGTTGCTCCTCCTATAGTGATGTACTAATACAAACGTATTCTTCATGAAAGCAGGAAAAAGTGATAATGGGTAACCGCACAACTGTTTTATGAATACTTTGAAAACGTTTTTTTATCTACATTTAACTCAAAATAAAATTAAATTTCCAGTGCTTTTGTTCGTTAATGGCCACTTAACTTTCAATCTTAGCAAGGTATGTAGTAGGACATCGTCCTTGTGATCCCATATCCGAACAGTAGGAGAATATTGCAACCAGCGCCAGCGGATGTTGCAGTATTTAAGCCAATAAAGCTTAATTGGAAAAAAGCTGTTCTAGAATGGAATAGAGAAAAATCATTAAAGGCGATGACCAAACACAAATTTACAAAAATACTAAAAACTGTCGTCGATAATATTAAATCTCAAACTCTTAGAGTCTGTGAATTGTATCCCTAAAATCCAGATAACGTAATTTTAGTAAGTAAGTAAGTAGTCCTCAAGATGTCAAAAAGAGCACAAGTTGGAAAACAACAGTCTTGAAAAACATTCCACTGTAACGTTTGCCACTTTCGTAATATCACATTACCAGACATAACAACAAAAATACAAGCTGCTCCAAGCGAATGATTTGGGGGAAATTTTTGTGCTAAGGACACTTTTTAAAACTAATATTGGCTCTGAAAACCCGAGCAATTTGGAAAATAATATTCAGCTAGGCTTCATTAAGATCAAGGAACACGAAATTGATTTAAATAAGTGTACTATAATGATGAAAATCTTCCCCAAGAAAATGAATTAAATCACGTCACGGCTCAAAACTATCAAGATTCAGCGAAAAAACTGTAAAACGATATCAATCCTCAAGTATATGACGAGTTTAGTTTACACAAAAAAATCAAATAAATATAACAAGATCCTTATAGACACTTTAGAAATGGACATATTATGGTCAGAAAATAGGTCAAGTGTAATTGCTCTAAATGATGGAAGTAAACCACAAATGACTGAGAACGATATAGTAGAAATATCCGATAATATTATTGCTCCCAGTATTGAATAAAATACCACTTCAAAAGAAAATACTGAAATGCAAGCAATTGTGAATAGCAATTGGGTAACAGAAGATCAAAAGGAAAGCACACTAAAAACAAAAATAGGAGTTTTAGAGATTGTCTTTTCTGGCCTGATCCATATGAAATAAAGGGTAAAAAGCGATGTAAAAAGGAACCTTATATAATCACATCTTCTGAATTGAAACGAATGTAAAAAGAAAGGTTGGAAGCTAAAAGGGGAATAGAAAGAAAAAGGGAAGAACGAAAACTGAGACTGTTGGAAAAACACTGAACTGATCAAAAATAAAAATGAAAAAGTGAAATTGGCACCGGAAAAGGAAACAAATAAATTATGATTATGAAAATTTTAGATTAAATAGACATAAAAAAGTAGGTTGTAGTTTTCGGGAAAGACGTTACTCGGAAGTCCATTCCAGAGTGAGGCAGTCCTCCGGATAAAGGAGTCCCGTAGCAGCAACGTGCTAGGTCACTGAATCGTATGTTGATGAGCAGCTTGTGTCTGACGGGTGCCAGCTCGTACGAACACTTTCGGCAGTAGTATCGATAGTTAAGAGATAGGTCATCCACAAGTTGGACTGCTCTTCTCTGTATGGAGTCCAATATCTTGAGCAAGTGTTTGGGAGGCGAGCTCCACACAAGGGAACAGTATTCCATAGATGGTTTGATCTGGGCCTTATAGAGCAGTAAGAGCTGATGAGGTGTACACACATTTTTTGCACCATAGAGTGCTCCTAGCTTTTGTGCTGCTGCCTTGGTGATTTTGGTGGCGTTATTACGCCAAGACATATTGTTTTCTACGTTGATGCCCAGCAAGCTTATGTATGAGGCCAGAGAGTCTCAGTGTTTGTCATGTCATTGATGAGTCAGGTTCTGCGGTGTTTGTTTTTCTTTTTGAGAAGGCAGCTGCTTGAGTCTTTCCTGTATTACAATGGACATTGGTTTTTCACCCTATTCCACGATGGCGTTCATATCCTCATTGATGACAGCAATCTGATTTTCTCGCTCGCGTTGGGACGAGTAGCCGTAGCTCTCGATGGATTTGGCCCACAGTTAGGTCACGTAAGTCATAGGATCTTCCGTTTATCTGTACTTGCGGAAGCCATATTGGCGATCGCTATTTATTATAATTAGCAGAAAAGAAAAAAATAAATGTGATAACTGAAGCTAACATCGTTTTTGTAAAAATTAAGATTAAAAAATGGAAATATGAACACGATTGTTTCATTAAAGCTTATCTAATGAATTATTTGAAGTGGGCACCATTGATTTCTAAACAATAATACAAACGCTGTTTAAACTATTGACACAAATTTTGAAATGTCTCTCTGGATATAGCCCTACACGCTGCTGTAATGCGATTTTGCAGATCGTCAATGTATTGGGGAGTGGTCGTATAAACTACCGACCTTAGATGGCCCCAAGGAAAAAAGTAATTCGGGCTAAGGTCAGGTGACTTTGCAGACTATTCTATTGGCTCTCTCCTTCCTATCTACTTCTGTGGAAATCTGTTAAACGCACCATCTTGTTGAAAGTGATGGAGCTCTTCATTAATTATCGCGTCCCTCTGATTTTGCACTATTTCTGTAATAAGTTGATCAATAATTGCTCATTCCAACATGTTCAAATACTTACATCTTTCCTGTTAGAACCCAATAGTAAAAACCCGGTATTGGCTTCTGGCCCCGGTAGTGAAACCTTGCAATGGGACCCGGTATTAAAGCCCGGTAATAACCCAATACTAATTAGACCAAGCCCCTTACTTCAATGAATACATTATAGCCCCCCCTTGCATATATATTTTTTATATAAAACAAATCACCCCAAAAATTATCAAAGGATTTTCAGTAACCATTAGCAAATAAACGAAACACAAAAGGTGCAAATAACTTTAATATAAAAAGAAATCCGTATGAACAACCCCATATGATCAAAATTAAAGCCTCATTAAGACAAAAGTTCAGATATGATAAAAGGAAAAGTTACAATCCTATCGAATGCAATGCAACTGGTGGTCGATGTAAAAAAAATTAACACAGATAAAAGCAATTAAATCTTTAAATTAGACAAAAAAAACTTACTCAATATTTACCTCACTCGAGTTGGAGGGTTGCTTGGAGGTACAACTACCTCGGTTTTATAAGTTTAGCTGAGAAAACCTCTAGAAATAATGGAAAATAACCTTTAGCGTCATGGCGATCGTGCCCGCAGGCAGTAAAAAAAATAAATTACAGAAAAATCTTACCTAGTGTAGTATTAAATCCCGATAAATCGGTCGGGTCAAAACACAAACTAGGAACAGAATCCAATATCCCCTGGAAGGGTAGTATAAAACGCAATACTAAAAGCTGAGTCACCTACAACTACACTTCAGCAAAACACTTCCTCTATTCCCGTAGGTATTTCTAGAGGAACGAGATCATCGGTTTCATTCAATTTGCCTTTTTCCACTTCCATGGAATTAGAGATCAGAAAAAGTAGTTGTGCCGAGAAAACTGGTCGAAATGAAGAAATAGTCGATACGAGGAATACTTCTAAGATAATAAACAAGACATAAGAGTTGTAAAACGACTGCGGAAGCAACAACTAATGAGTTAAAATTAAAATTTTCAACAAATAATAGGAAATATTCCTAAACAAAATATTAAACCTTAAAAATCCAAATCGACAGCAACAATTAGAGGAAAAGAGCCCATTACTAATATTCAGGGCTACCAATCGAATATTACAAAAGTTACAACATGCCACTCGAAAAGATAGATATAAAGTAGAAATCTCATATGTCAAAGTCCCCAACTGTTGGTAAGAAGATGGAACTACAATATAATCTCTAAATCCACTTAATCATAAGAAAGGAAATCAAACATTGACGATTGAATAAAAATTAAAGAAAAATATGGGAAAACCACGAGGAAAATATGTGAGGGATATGCCCTAAATCCCTAAAGGACTATGAGAAGAAAGGGGTCAGCAAGTCTTAGAAGAAAATAAGCAACAGGTACTAGTTTTTACTATTGAAGAGAAAGAAAAATGTAATAACTAACAATTATTCTCGAATTAACAGGTAAACAAGAAAGCATCAGCAGTATCTCCAAGCAAATCAGTGACCCTCACAAATAAAAGCCATATCAGCCCGAGATTACAAGGGAAATATTCAAAACCAAAGTACTATATAAATTTAACTGATCTAACGAGGATCAAAGGTAGGTTTTTAACTTAGTTCTTAAAAATACGGAACAGCAAGTAAACATAAATATTGTACTATAAATAAGCAAAGTTAAACTAATAACATAATTTCTTATTTTAGTTGTCTGATAAATCTAAGCGGGACAACAGACCATCCACAAAAATAAACACATGCACAAAGTGCTGGAAGACATCATAAGAAAAGGGATGATCAGAACAGTGTTATAAAAGCTAATACATATTATACTTTAATCGTATGTACATATAATTAATTAATATTAGAAATGCTGCAAAGGGAAATCCATTAAACCTATTGACAACAAATCAAATAAATGAATGTATAATTAATTAACCGAAGAGGCTAATACTCAATAATTCTTATCACAAAATTTAAAATCTTTTGTTGCTAAATGCAGCAAATAAAATAAAATTTATAATATTTTATAGTACCAAACACAGACTGTTACACAATGTTCAAGTGAGCTAAGCTCAATCTTGTGTTGAACAACACTTCATAAGCAGTTGAAAATAATCACTGGTACAGTCTATATTCTGGATAATGATGTCTTTTTACTCGCTTCTCTAGCTTTTTACCTGTGTGTTCTCAAGGCACGATGACGTTGGGTACCACTGTGACGGGTCCAGCTCAGATAACATTGTATAAAAATAGGAGCTTCGGTAGAGATTATGGCTCACATATTCTTTATTTGACTTGAGTTTAATGGTATAAAGCACTGGTTAAAGTTGTTGGCAAAACGATAAAAATGGTGGAAATAAAAGGACTTTTTGCGGCTATCGACATTCACGCTTGTTTCCGAACACTCTCAATATCAAAATTCTGACAATATTATGGCAAGCTATCGGTAGACGTCTTAAGTCGCTTTACTTAGGATATCAATGTCTGTTGCTTTAATGCTTTATTTTATATTATTGCAAATATTAGGTGAATTAAATTTATTTTTCTAACAAGTATTATTCAAAATTTAATAAATATTTCACTGTTAAGCACTTGTGAACTCATGAGTTTTCATCTTATTATTGATACAGCATTGGTTTGGAGTATAAAAGCCTTAATCTGATTGAAAAAAATATAAGTTTATTTTTAAATCAGTTAAAGAAATAATATCCATTAGAAAATTTCTCCTACGAGTGTATACCCTTATTATGCTATGTGCTAACGAAAACGTAGAAATTTCCATTTTTAAAGTATTGCTGTACGTGTTCAGATGTGTTACTATCAATATCGCGGCGGTAGGAAAAAATTAGCCCATAACTAGCAGAGCAGAACTAGATCTCCGACATTTACATTTCAAACGTCCCGTCAAACGTAATATATAATTGAACTCCTACCCAATGAGAATCCATTGTTCCAAGTTAAATAACCATCGAAAATGGCCGTTGTTGCGTATTGGAATCCGTATTGGTCCGAAAAGTCAGGTGCAATCGAAAGCACTCAACAGCGGATTACGACGAAAATACAAACTGGGCGACGGTTTGCTGGTTTTTGCTGGTGTGGCAACATATGCGGGTACGTTAATTGAAATGGAACCACCTTTCTGAAAGGAAGTAGGAAGCTAATAAATTTAATACCCTTACTTTTTTATAGATAGCCTGCTGAGGACCTGGAGAGTTCATGTTTTCTTATCGGGAAATAATTATTGTTTTAGTCAATGAACTGCCGTTTATTTTAAACTGCTGGAAAAATTAAGTGTACAGGATTTCTAAAACAGAGTTTTCTTCACAATACCGAAACAGAATTTTTTGCACCCGACACGCGTTTCGCTAACCATGTAGGCATAATATATATATTTCAAATCAGAACAAAAATATCTTCCATTTTAGTGAATAATGTACAGGATCTTTCATTTAAAATACCAGAAGTTGGTATTTTTTGCAGTTTTGCGATGCTTATTTGCTTTATCTGATAATGGATTCTGACGATTAAAATGCTCTAACTTTTGTATTTAAAGTTTATTTCTAGTTCCAAAAATAAAGGCTGTAGGTAGTTGCTAAAATATACGGAAAAACTCTGTACATAAAGGAATATTTTTATGGCCATATTTAAAGTAATATGAAATACGAAAACTCATAGAGAGAATGGAAAGCAGTTTACATACAATAGATTTTACTTATTCTGGAGGAAATCGATATGCCAATCACGTGTATATAGGTAAGTTATTTAAATTAATAGAATACTAAGCATTATTTTTGATAAATGAAAATGAAAACACGAATTTAATGCAGTAATTCCTCACCTTACAATTTAGCTTTGAATAGAAGTAAAAAGTGGTCTTATGAATAGTCCTATTCGCCCTCTGAGTAGTCCGTCGTTTCATTTGATAGTGACCTTCATGGAGTAAAAGAAATTGCACCACATAGCCAGTCTAAAATTTCCGAAATACACTTTGTCTCTTCATCTTTATCTGCTTATTAAGCTTTCTGTAATCAATCACAAATCTATAAGGTTTCACTCCTTGTTGTCGGGTTCTTCGAAACAATTAAAATAGTGAAACCAGTGCAACATGATTTTTCTTAATGTCGATAGGAGTTTTCTGGAATGTTATATTTGTTTACAAATTGTCTTTGTAACTGTTAAATGATTAACTAATTGTTTAAATTAAAAATTAATCTAATTCACTTTGTACATATTGATATTAAGTTTTTGATTAAAAGCATAACCTTTTAAAATGTTCCAAATCAAGTGCTCAAGCAAAATCCGGCTGGTCATTTGTCCAAAGAAGTGGCAATAGCTCTAAAAAAGTCATATTCATAAACTATCTCAAACTACCAGATTTATTTGATTTACTAAAACTGGCGATTTTTTTTTTGATGGAATAACTTCATTAGATGGGTCTCAAATCATGCATTAACACTCTGTACAATCGGATATTAACAGTAGATAGCTATAGCGTAACCATTTTTAGATCTGCATATTAAATTATCTCCATATAATGATATTAATGGGTTATTGTGACAAAATATTTCGTGCTAAAAGCAATAGAGATCATTCGTTTTAAAGAACGTCAGACTCGTGAGAGCAGTTTTATTACGGGGAGTGACGTCTCCGCCATGCCGAGTTGCCACCGGATGTGGCTCATCAAATCCCATCGTCCTCCTCCAGGTTGGAGAGCACCGAAGTGCAAAGTCTGGAGCTGATCACTGGGGTGTGACCCAACAGAATCCATTCTCACGCCTTTCAGACTAGGAACCACGGAAGTAATAAGTCTGAGGCCGATAATTCCACTGGAAGGTGTGGTAGATGCACACTCGTATCGTCCGTGAAGGACCACCTCACCAGAACTGGAAAGTTCTAAGTGGTTTTTCCAGATCACGTTCCGCTTCCGTGCCTGGTTATTCCGGGGGGGTTACTTGAAAACTTGCTTAATTTGCAACTAAGACCGCTATAGGGGCTACGGAGAAAATATTTGCGCTGTGTTTCATAAAAATCCATTACACACATTTTTTTATTATTTTATTGTCAGATGAACTTTAAAATTAATGAAGCAGGTATTTCAACATAAACTAGCTGCAAAACATGTATTAAACTAAAAAACATTCTAGAAACTTATAATTAATTTTAAATGTCACTGAAACACTTTAAGTTTAAATCAAAAACCAGTAACTGGGTAACAGCAAAAAACATTTAATACGTTCGCGGACAAAGCGGCATATGCCGCACCAAGTGCAGGGACCAAGCATAATATGCCGTCCCAATATAAAATTCGCTGCTGCGTCAATGCGCTGTTTATATGGGTTTTTCAATAACTTAACAAAGCTTATGTCTTTGCAGAAATTGAAAAATTTCGAAGAATGTCTCTGCTAAAGTTTTGATATTAGATCAGCTGATACTTGGTTATAACCCACACATGCGCATAAAACGATGCCGTTTTTAATGATAATTGTTGGCTATTCGTGTCTTATCCTAGTAGGTACCTAGTAAATTTTGAATTGTTAAAATTGACCTGTAAATGACCAAAAACTATCAAAACTTTCCTGACAGCCTAGCCTCGATTGTGTGATTTCCTGCAAAATATACAAATGAATTAATTTTTGTAATAATTTTATTTATTTACCAAGTAGTGTCTGTAGAGTTATGATTGTATTCTATGTCTGGCATCGGACGCCATGATCAAATGATCAGCTATTATTCTTCCCCCCGGAAAAGTATCAGATGATACAAGACAGTTCTGTTTCATCTGTTAGACATAACACCTTGCAATGCGCATTATATCCGTAAAAAATCGATGAAATACAAACCTTTCTCCAGTTTTGTGAAGACGTCATAAAAGTACCTTGGAATATCCAAAACAACTCACGATGGCAGAAAATTAGTACTTTCTGACCCAGTACTGATCAGCTAGCTCAGCAGAAAATGCGAGATGAACCACTTCATGTCCAGATAATGTATTTGCCAGATACAATTTCCAATGATAAAGATCGACAAAAAGGTCACCATATGAGATGTTAACACTGTGCATCGCAGAAAAAATTAAAGGAAACCAAGTACTTATGCAAAACCTACCACGAAAAGCCTACGCTATGTGTAGTCCCATGTTTTGAGGAATATCATAAGTCAAAAAACTAGTTATGTTCACCTCTTTGCACATAAATAAAAGTTAATGACAAGTTTTAGGCACTTTTATTATTTGACGGCAATTGACATCATTGTCCCAACTAAACATTTCAACAAACAAACTATTTCTTTTTTTGCCCTCCATTAGACGTTCTTGCTTTCCAAATCTCGCCTCTTCAAACAGTTCTTTTATAGTCTCGCCTAACATATTGTCTGCTTGTTAGGCCACTTCAGTCTCTTCTGCTATGGAAGTTTACAGATGATTTTTTGGCGGTTAATTGACGCTATGCTAGTTACTTCGAATCCAGATTTAATATTGTTTTCACTATTTACACTCTCTAGACATAACTTTAACAGCCTGGGAAATATATCTTTCCTTATCACGCCTTTATTATGTTTTTTCCAATCGCTGTCGCCATTTGATTTTATTTGGACTAAAAACGCTAATGTCCAAAGGCTGACTTAAGTGAGTACTATTACGATGTCGTAAAACAAAGCAAATATTCTTTTCTTCACAACTTTTAATAACTTCAACGGAAGTATGACTGGCGAAGTTATCTCCTATCGAAACTTTCCGACCAGGAGGTAAGGACTTAAGACACGGAAGTGCAGTTTTAGCAAACCAGTCTTTGCATTTTCGCAGATTGGATGGTAATACCTCTTCATCACTCTCAGAACTTGACAGTGCTGACTTTTTTTTTCCCTTGGTTTATTTTTTGAGATTTGTGTGGACGATACATTTTCAATATCGTCTTGATTAATACTTTTGTCAGGTTCTACTGACAATTTCTTTTTTCGTCCTCCACTAGACAGACGTTCATGCCTTTCCAAATTTCGCCTCTTGAAACAGTCCTTTTATAGTCTCTCCTAACACAATCGCCACTATACCAGTTGCTTCGAATCCAGATTTAATGTTTTTTTCAATATTTACATTCTCCAGACAAGCATCGCTTTAACAGCCTGAGAAATATATATTTCCTTTATTACGTTTTTTCTAATCCCTTAAAATTTTAATTGATGTGAAAACGCTAACGTAAAATGGTGCGCTGTTAGGAGGTAGCAAAACAAAGCAAATAATGTTCTCTTCACAACTGTTAATAACTTCGACGGAAATATGGTGGGTTAAGTTACCTCCTATCAAAACTCGACCAGGAGCTAAGGACGTAAAATACGAAAGGGCAATTTTGGCGAACCAGAAATCTAATCATCCCGAGCTACTACTAATATATCTTGCATTGATAGGTCCACCTTCTGTCCAAGTTGTCCACAAACTGTCCACCTTGTAGACGACGATGGCGGTAGCAATATTCCAAACGCAAAGCAGACAAATAAATCGGATGTCAAAAATTTTGACGTATCCATGATTTTTTTAGCCCTGTTAGATTGCTTTCGGGCAATAAGTTTGATGCGCCCCGGTTCCGTAAAATTGGTCTCGACGTATTTGAGCACTGCTTCGAGAGACACATCTTTAAAAACACAAGACAAATTGTCAGAATAAGTGTTAATTGTCTTATGATCAACTTTTGCCCTACCTTGCTTAATAGACTGGAACAACCTTCTTCACAGTTCTTGTTTAAGTTGATTCAAGAGTTTTTCGATTCAGCCTTCTTCAGCTGGGTTATTTACAATTTTTAATTAGACAATCTGCCCGCTTAAATAGTTTTCAAGTGAATTTTTTTTCAAATGGAAATCTCCATTCTGATGCCTACAAATTGCACGAACAAGAGCTTCATCTTCATTGTCTGTCAAGGGAGTACTACGTCCATGCTTCTCTGTGTGAAGTTTATTAATTTTTATTTATAATGTTACATTAGGTATACCATATTGCTCACTTAGTTGCATTAAACTACCACGCTCATATCTTGTTGCAGCTTCATCCAGAAGCTCTTTACTGTAGTTTCGATACGCACCATTATTTTCAAGTAGCCCATGAAATGACATTAAAAAATAAACTCGGCGCCACTGATTCGAGGGTTCATGTGGATTAAGGGGTTAAAATCGACGTAGGAGAAATACGGTGCTTTGCTAAGAGTTATGAGGAGCCCTGGATAATGAAAAGTATTCGGACAATTAAACAATCATGTTTTTTTACCGTATATTTGCAATGTTTCTTATGGAAAACTTAAGGCGCAATTTGAACATCCACAGTGTAAGCACTTAGCCGATAATCTACTCTAGTGGACTGTTAACACTGGTGGTCCTAAAATAAACCGTTTGGTGTCAGCACCAGTTTATGAAAAAAGCTGCATACACTTTCAAGTAACCCCGAAATTTTCAAGTAGCCCCGATTTACGGTACTTTCTTCGAACGTAGATTAAAATTAAAAGTATAATCACCGAACATTGCTGTTAACGTTCGGTGGTATAATTATTTAGCAATATAGAGGGTAAAAAGGGACGTTAGATGGACCAGGGGGATAGACGGACCATCCGTAATATTTTGCAAGACTTGGTACCACCGCAACGTTTGACCGGCCTATGTTTTACATTTCGATTAGTGCACCTTGAGGCAGTGGCGAGTACCTAGTTTTACGCATTTATGTGGACGATTTTTAACCAAAAATAGACTTTGCCTTGATGAAAATTAAGATATATGTTTGTATTTTTAACACACTTAGGTAAGTCTAAGCTGTTTTTTGGTTGCTGAAATTGTAAGTACATTTGTTAGTGATTTTTAGGGCATAAAATATGAAAACCTTTTCTAACGGTTTAGTTGTTACGGAATGGTCCATCTATCCTCCTATTTACGGATAGACAGTCAAACATGGGAACCGATATCTTTTTGTTTTGCTTAATAAGTGTATACGTTAAAGACGGGATAGACAGTCAAACATGGGGACCGATATCTTTTTGTTTCTCTTAATAAGTATATACGTTAAAGGTATGGTCCTGAACGAGGATATTGGTCCTCTGAATGATGCCTTACATGACAAAAATGGCGAAATGGGCATCAATGAATCCGTTAAAGCATTTGTTACACCCAAAACTACATTTAAAAGGCGGTTGAAATCAAATATCCTCGAAAAATCCAATCGCCTGGGACCTGACGCTTCGATGGATCCAAATGTTGAACAGACCATATCAGAAAACTGCATAAATCAGGTTTTGCACCGACAAGACCTGAAGTATGGATTACGGCATATAAGTTAGCTAAACGATTGTGAATTTCAAATAAATTTAACGAAAATTAAGGTAGGTTATAAACCGCATTTTTTTTTGTATTTTAGGGAAAACTAGCAAGAAATGGCTGGAGTTATTCTTGCACCGAAGACCTCAAATTTCGATTAGAAAATCTGAGAACACTTCAATTACTCGAGCTTGAAAAAGTAATAACAAAACTTAGCCTTTTTGGCAAACCTGGACATATTTACAATCCTGACGAGATGGGCATACGACTAAACACTAAAGCTGGTCAAGTCTTGCCTGAAAAGGCTCTAAAAGTGGTCCGAGTATAAATCATGGTAAGAAAGGTGAAAAGATAAGCTTTATAGCATGCATAACCCCTTACTGCATTTTCAGGGGCACATATAGGAAAGAGGAATGGCTTGATGCCACCAGGTTCAAAAATCAAAATGTCCGTAAAATCCGCTTATGTGAAAGGTAAAATATGTATGGATTGGTTAAAGACCTCTAAACAGATTGCAGTCTGGATGCTTGGGAAAAATCAGCCAATGCTCAAAACGCAATTTCTGCGTTCAAGTCAACGGGAATACGCACTTATAATCCCTTGGCCATACCCGATCACGCGTTTTTGGCCCAAAAACCTGTTTGCTCTGAAAAAAATTCAATGCAGGATAAAACAGCACACGCAAGACCTGAATCTCCCCAACCAAGTAACTCTGGTATTCAAGAACAATAAACAACAACTAACAAATCAACAGCTACTGAAGATATTACTCCTGGAAAAGCTCTGAATGAATTTGCTCCCGTACCCGTTATATCGAAGGCTGTAAAAGAATATCAGGAGATATTACCTTACCGGGATTTATTAAAGGAAATAAAGAAACATAATCCAAGAAAAAAACTGGCTGTAATTTGGCAGTGAAAGCGGTAGATAAAAAATGAGTGAGAAAGAATCATTCAAGTGAACCTTCATCTTCTGAAGAGGAAGCTGGTAATGTCATATTAGATAACATTTCTAGTGCCTATGATAGTTTAAGTGAATTAAAAAATGAATGTGTTGGCTGCAATGAAGACTATCGTTTAACAAAAAAAAAGACGAATGGTTACAATGCTTTTTGTGCAAGCGCTGATTGCACGAGAGTTGCACAAGTTTTCGTAACTTATGCCAGAAATGTGGAAAAGTAGCTTTAACAGAAAGGAGAACTAGGGTAGGATAGGTGGACCGTCGACAAGTCGGAGATTTTTTTAAAAGTTTTAATGATATTTTTGTTTGCTTTGTAATTATTCTAAAAAGAGTGCCAAGGTTTTGTTATTTTACGTACCAGTTTGCAGATTTGTACTTTGATTAATAAAAATATTTTGTTGACTTCTATAAATGTTGGTCGTCTCTCCTTCCTTTACCCAACAACATATTTAATAAATTAACGTGATTCATTCTTTGTTAATCCATGTATCGTCCCATTAT
>MU183025.1:213094-239923 GCA_016904865.1 Pissodes strobi | reverse complement strand
GCAATGGTGACACGCATTTTTCTCGAAAACGGTACAAACTACGGCTTTTTACCAAGACTACATGTTTTGTAGAATCTGATGATGCCAAAAATTAAATGGGGCGTTTTAAATACCCCACCCCCTCCAAATCCACGGCCCTGCTCATGGAATAACCTTAACACTTTCACCTAACGATTTCCCGTGCTCGAAAACTGAACCCAAATGTACCAAATCGTAACTTTTAACTTCCAGTGGTTTTAGGGCCGAATTTGATGGGCTATCTATCTTACGAAACATTTTCGGACCTACGTCGATAGGCACATTGCAATAAATTAACAAAAATCGCAATCGTATGGATAATTGGGTAATTAGGACGCAACAAACAATTCCAGCTCCATAGCCATTAAAATAAAACCGTCATAATGATACTGGAAAAACACTTTTCACAGAATATTCAGCATATTTTAGATTCAGACATTCCTTATATAATATATTAATCTTACTTTACAATTATACTTAAAAATCTGTCAACTCGAACACGATGTTTTCAGCTATACTGGCGACAAATATAACATAGTGATCATCGAAGTAACATACAGTAGAAATAGCTTATGATGCGACTATTAGAATATATATGGCAGTTATAATTTGTTCAGGAAAGGGATATTCCACAATCAGCTACTATTTGTTATTTCATTTAAACCAAACTAAATAAAACACAGGCAAATTCATATACTTAAAGATCAATTTGATTTCGAAATTATTCCTCTGTTCCTTTAATTAAATCAATTTGCACCCTGATCCTGTCCTGTACATCTAGATATTACGAGGCGCGAGATCCTGATTGATCGATGGCTTGTTCGTTCTATTTTAATATTTGATTAGTACCGGGATCCTCTTCATTTGTGTCAAATTAACTGAATGGTGGGGACCGCTTAGGGTTTTTTTCGCAGAGTTATAGAATAGTACTGTTTTAGATTTGTTCAAATGCTATTTCTTTTCCAGTTATGTTGATAATATTATATTGTGCGTATATTTTGAATATTTTAATACTTTCAGATCTTCATAATAATATATTAGACATACTTTTTGACAGTTTACTTCCTAAATATTCAAAAATAATTATTTTATATCATTTCTGGAATTATTTTTATAGAAGTCAAGCAGATTATAATTTTGCTATTCATCACGTAGTGTTATATTTTATAAATATTATGAAGGGATGCCGGCTATTGAAACACTGACGATGTTGCCGCATCTAGATATTTTTCCTCAGATCCGGTATGGTAATAAAATGAGTTAGCGATTCTCTGGATGTTTGCAACCTGCATGAATCTGTTGTTGCCATAAATGCCACCCCAATATTTGCGTTGTCATGAAGCAAGCAGCACTTGTAACAAATAATTAATAAAAAAAAACTTTTACTTGCATAAATACAGACATCTGTAGTGGATATACGTTTGACTTATTATTGTTTTTTTTTATACTTTAATTTTATCCATAAGGAACCTTCAGCTATCTTTGAAAATATCAATTTTTTTCCGACAAATAATTCTTATATTAATTGGAAAATTTAGTCTGTCCAACTGTAAGGCATATACATAATTACATATGGATATTACACAAACGTAACCACTTCTTAAGAATATATATTCATAGAAAATATTAATAACTAAACGTATAATAGTAACTTTTCTATTACCGTCGTTGGCAGTAAAAGCGTAAAATTATTTAACGTGTTGGTTTAGGGTTTTTGATGACTATTCTTCAACAAGCGTTTATAGTTTTCTGACATATACAGGATGTCATTAAGGGATAATATTTTTCCAGCGTATTCTACGGCTAAAAATTATAGATTTTTTTATATGAACGTAAGTACGAAAATGCTTGCTAAGGGAGGAGACCTGAAGACCGTTTTTCCTAAATATTTTCGAAACCGTTCATTATAAAATTTTGAAATCAGGTGCGGTATATAAGCTTTTTATTCAAAATCAGAATATGAATTAGGGATTTCAAAAGTTGGGGGGGGGGGGGTCTTTTTTACTTTTCTTTAAAATTATGAAATCTTAACAATTCCTACGTAAAAAAGAGAGCTTTGGTTCATTGGTTCTCGAGGACAACCCCCGTATATTCGTTCAACCGAAAAAAAATCAGATATTGGTTATATAAACGATATAAGATACAATTTTGAGCCAAAAAGTTCACTGGCATAAACTTTTATTATCCATTTTTCAGAATATTTTAATCTCTGATAAAATTTTTGCATACGAAACTAAAATTAATAAGTGTGAGGTATCACGTCCAGAAACGGAAAAGGTATAAAAAACTAAAAATTTATGAAATGAACACGATGTAAGAGAAAACCATATTAAAGCTGGAAATTTTGCATCTTTATCGCTGAAACTCTCGATGTAACTAGTTCAAATGCGAAAAAACTTTATTGAGCTTTTTCATTGAAATTTTTAGTTACTTAATTTCTGCGGTCTTAAAAATGTTGAATTGAGCTATCCTTTGCATATTTTAATGTTTATTCCATCCTTGCACGCGAGTTATCAAATGTGCCAGTTTTAAAAGCACTGTTCTAGAATATCTATAGACTCTGGTTAAGACGACAATATCCGAGGAAAGAACCACAAAAAATCATTATCAAATAAATATTTCAAATAATAAGAAAAACTTTAGCGATTTGATGTAAAGAGACCGGTGCTTTCATCATTTAATGATTTCGATATTATAATGTGCTCGTTTCATTAAATTCTCGTTAATATTAATTATTAATTTCTGATACAAACGTAGGCCAAATTAACCAAAGCAATTCTGGGTACTCGGTGACGCGTATTTTACTAAATTCAGGTTGAATGTACACATGATATACAGGAACGGTTTAATGTTGCAGAAACTTTTAATAAAGCTATAGGCAGTGTGTTTCAGAAATATTCTTGTTCGTAAATGTGTTATTTATTTCCAGGCCCCTTGGATATTCGGGGTGATGATGGACGAAGTGTCGGTACATCAAAGAAAGTTTGCATTCTGGCATGTTCAGTTTGGGCGAGATATTCCAGGAACTTATTTCAGGTCAATTTTTAATTTATAAAATATAAGACGGGGGGTAAGGGACGAAGGCCTGTCCATATGTCAATCTCACTTGCACGAGTGGTAACTGATTTCATCAGTTACCCGGTATTCCCTGCTAGACAACTAACGAGGCTCTGGCGACCGAGTCACAGCGGTATAACTGTTCAACCGAGGATTAACGAAATGTAATCTCTCATATCATCCCTCGACCAACCCGCAATGATCAGCGTGGTAGAGTACAGGCTAAAAAAACCGTAAAGAATACATGGATATTTAATGTATACAAAGGCAAGGGCCGCTCCGGCAGCTGAATGGTCCCTAATTATGGTAGCAATCAGACAAGACTGAGAGCAAGGGGTGCGAAGAATTACCGGGATAGATCCGGCTACCATAGAAAAACGACAATGCATATCGCCACCTATAATATAAAAACACTATCATCTGACCAAAAAATACACGAGCTGGAAGAAGAGCTAAAACACATCAAATGGGATGTATTAGGAATTAGTTAATCACGACGTAAGGGAGAAGATCAAATAGAACTTAAGTGAGGTCATTTGTTCCACTACAAAGGAGATGAAGAAATACTAGAAGGTGGAGTAGGCTTCTTCATTAATAAAACACATAAGAACAACGTAATAAAAATCCAAAGTATCTCAACAAGAGTCATATACCTAATACTAGAAATCAATAAGAGAAACAAAGTGAAAATTATCCAAGCGTATGCCCCAACATCAACACACAATGACGATGAAGTCGAAAGCTTTTACGACGATATCTCTAAAGCAATACAACAAGATCAGGAAAAATATACAATCCTCCTAGGTGATTTTAATGCCAAATTAGGTCGTAGACTTGACGATAGCGAAACTGCTCTTGGTCCTCATGGTTATGGAGAAAGAGACAATAGAGGAGCTATGCATTTGAACTTCATGTTGCACCATAAATTGCAACGTATGAACACTTTTTTTAAAGAGAATAACCAACGCAAATGGACTTGGCGGAGCCCTGACGGTGTTACGAAGAATGAGATCGACTCTGTAGTATCGAACAGGAGAGATATAATACAAGATGTCACCGTACTAACCAAATTGTCTGTTGGTAGTGATCACCGTCTAGTACGAACAAGAATTGTTATCAACGTAAGAAAAGACCGAAGAAAGATGATAAATACAACTCGAAAGCTTATCCAGAAAGATATTAAAGATATAGATGCCTATGAGGAAATGGTTACGACTAGCCTACAACATCTTAAAAACATTAGTGAAGAATAAATAAATATTGACGACTTAAATGAACAAATTAACCAAACGATGACCAACCCAAACCAACCAAACCAAGACAAAAAAGCTGCTTCAAAATAAAAGAAGAAGAGATGTTGAGTTTGAATACATTAAATTATGATGAAATCAAGAAGAGAAATGCTAGACAAACATACAAGACTCTTACGACAGTTAAATAAAGATATATCTAAAGCTATCAGAAAAGATATCAGAGCATATAACACAATACAGGTGGCAAAAACAATAGAAGATAATAAGAGCATGAAAGTGCTTAAACGCAAACTTAAGTTAGATAAAAGAAATAATTGTAAGTTGGCGGACAAGCACGGGAATATTGTTTCAAGTAGGGACGAGTTGACTAGTATAGTGAAGGCCTTCTATTCGGACCTGTACTCAGACCAAGTTGAACCTGCAAACCAACAGCCAATACCAAAAGTTCAAAATGTAGGATCGGAGTATATTCCAGACATAACCATCAGTGAGACCAAATCAGCCTTAAAGAATATGAAAAACAACAAAGCGCCTGGTGATGATGACATAACAATTGAATGTATCAAAGAAGGAGGACCAACCTTGCTATATGTAATCAAAAAACTATTTAATGCTTGCCTTCTAACACCCTCCCAATGGACAAATGCTATCATTGTCATTATGCATAAGAAGGGCGACATTACAGATATGAGAAATTATCGACCGACCAGTTTGCTGTCCCACGTATACAAGCTGTTCATGACAATAATCTTAAATCACCAGGTTAACCAACAAACTCGACAGCGATCAACCCTGTGAGCAGGCTGGTTTTCAGTCTGGCTACGGCACAAACGATCATCTACAAGTGATAAAATCCCTAATAGGAAAATGTGTAGAATACAACAGACCACTAGTACTGATCTTTGTAGATTATGAAAAGGCGTTTGATACTGTGGACGAGCACAAGCTATTACTGGCTCTAGTGGACTGTCGTATCGATCATCGTTATATAACACTCATAAAAACATTTATGACACTGTCACAGCCCATGTTAGACTACATGCCGATACCCACAAATTTAATATAAATCGTGGAATTCGACAGGGCGATACAATTTCCCCTAAATTATTTACTACATTGCTACAGTATATGTGCAAACGGATAGATTGGGATAATATGTCAATGGCGAAAATCTCAGCCATCTCAGATTCGCCGATGATATAGTTTTAATTTCGGACCGTACTGATAAAGCTACAACATCTCTTGAAAGACTTTACCAAGCATCAGATCAAATTGGGCTAAAAATCAACATATCAAACACCCAATTTATGACTAATCTAGTATCTAAAAACATACCTTTAGGTGTCACTGAGATACAACAAGTGACGTCCTATAAATACTTAGGCCATGAAATTCGCATAGGTCGAGATAACCAGAACTGTGAAATTTTCAGGAGATTAGGCTTGGCATGGGCAGCATTTGGCAATCTCAGAGATTCATTTAGGTCTGATCTTCCTATATGCCTGAAGCGTAAGCTTTATAACCAATGTGTCTTGCCTGTAATGACGTACGGAGCCGAAACACTAACACTAACCAAAAAGTCTATTAATAAAATAAGAACAACACAGGCAGCAATGGAATGCTGGGAATTTAGCTTAAAGATAGGATACCTAATAGAGAAATACGGCGTAGAACAGGAGTTACAGATGCAGTAAAGAAAATAACTTCTTTAAAATGGAACTGGGCGTGGCACGTTGCGATAATTAAAGATGAACGATGGACTAAAAAGATTATCGAGTGGAGGCCAAGACAAGAGGCATATCGAAGTAGAGTGCCACCCCCAACAAGATGGATGGATGACATGAAGAGAATCAGGACGAACTTGATGCAAGCTGCACAGAATAGGGAAGAGTGGCAAAATTTGCGGGAGGCCTATGTTCAGCAGTGGACGTTACAACAGGCTTATTGATGATGATGATGAAGACGGACAAGCATCTATTTTGGTCCTACATTTTAAATAACGAAAGCTCAATCAATAGCGCACAGAATAATCGCTATGCGTAGACGGAAATTGATCATCTGCTTGCGAGCAGCAGCAATATTAAGTGAATTTGAGATAATATACGTCCTCGCTTGCTCTTGCTCGCTCGTTTAGTCTAGCAGAGTCTAGCTTAACAAGAACGTACTTGTTTATATTTACAAATATAAACTCAACTGCCAGTTGCCTTGCTTCCAATAATCTCCAAAGTCATGGAACGTGTAGCCAATCAGTTACTACTCAAGTACCTCGAGATCAACAGAATAATTAGCGATAACCAATACGGCTTCCGCAAACAGAGATCGACCGGAGATAGATTGGCCTATGCCACTCAACATGGAGTAGGGCAATTGAGAACTACGGAGAATTTCGAAGGAATTTCACAGAGTCTAGCATGACGGATTGCTTAACAAACTGCCGTCCTTCGGACTCCCCCCCTCTATGCATCTGGCTTGCTAGTTTCCCTAAGAACCGATCTGTGCGCGTTGCAATTCATGGACACATCACGGACACATTCACCATTAATGTGGGAGTGCATTAGGGCGCCATACTTTCACCAACTCTGGTCCTCATCTATATATGACCTGCTGACCGATACCAATAATCGTGTTTACAGTTTTGCAGATGACAGCACCCTTGTTTCCGAATTTTCATCAGAAAAGCCTTTACCAACGACTGAGACTTATCACTTCAGACAGGAGCAGCTTACAACAATTAATCAAGATCTGTAGAAAGTTAGAACCTAGGGCGACAGGATTTTGGTCCAGTTCACTGCAGAAAAAGTCCGAAGCAGCCACGTTTATCAAAAAAGCCAATATGGCGGGCCCTGACATCATCATGGCAGGATCGACCATTCCTTCATCCTCGTCAATCGGACTACTGGGTGTCTCGGTCAACAGCAATATGTCCTAGCATGACCACGTTGCTAACATCGCAAAATCAGCCTCGCGAAAGCTTGGTGCTCTATTTTGCAACAAAAAACTATATAGGCCGCAGCGACTGCTCATGCTATACAAAGCGCAAATAGACCGTGCTGCAAATATTGCTCATACATCTGGGGTGCCGCACCTAAACACACCCTAAAGCTGCTAGAATTCCATTCAGAAGAGAGTTGCGCGAGATATCCCAGTTTTACAGATATTTTCACGGTAGATGTTCCCAGGATTTGGCTCGCATCATCCCGCCCCCAGTAACGCCTGTCAGACGGCAAGAGCGCACCCGTTCGTTGTGCAACTGGAAACATCTAGAAAGTCGTTTTACAGGGACTCCTTTATCGGGAGCACTGCATCACTGTGGAATTCACCCCAGGACATCTGTTTTCCCCTAATTATAACCTACAACTATTCAAGAACCGTGTCAATCAACATTTTCGCACACACACCTCTCGTCGAGTGCCATAGGATATCCCTTTATAAATTGATCCGTCTCTTCCGCGTTGATAACGAAAAGTCACAAAATGACTTAGAGTTAGTACACTAGTTTAAATAGGCGTTTCTACGTATTTATTTTAATTCCACCAGTGCCGCACGTAATCGTATCATCATTAATATTTTTATAGCAAAATATCATGCATAACAGGAAAATATATTTTTTGCCCCTAATTTACGTTGAATTCCCAGCAAAATTTGTGTTTCCAGTAGAAGATATTTGGCAGAATCTCTATGCACACATTCACTTTTCCGCCTTTAAGGTTCGCATTTATCTCAGCAAAATTACGCGCACATTTATTCGTAGAACTTTGGTTCTGTTCTAACTTGAGCAAATTTACCAGCCTACGATCGGTTTGAGAGTAAAAATGATCAGTTGAGTACGGATCGAACTACCACGAATGTATGTGCGTGTGGATTTTTAATCCGCACAAACACGTTCCGGCGACTGTCGGTCTTCTGCTCAGATCATAGTATTTTCGTTTGGATGAAACGCCCAGTGTGAACGTAGTTTTCATGTACTAGGCGCAGAATGCGTAAATATGTAAGTCAAAATGGAATGGAATAATGATTTGTCGCACAAACTAAGTATGCAAAAAATCGTATTTTACGGTACTCAAAAAATGTCTTTCATTTTATTAGACAGGAGGGGTTGCCTGAAATATCATAGACAAATTTAGACATTAGTGTTTTGGATGTGAAACAAAAACAATAATTTGTCTGTTTAGCACTTTCCACAGAGAAAACGTTAAAGGTACCGAGAGTACTGGAATGGGGAAAGGAAAGTCAATACTGAAGCCATGAAGTAGGTAATAATTTATAACGGCATTCATAGTGGTATGAATGAATTAATTAGTTCGGGTGGGAAATCTATTGCACGTAGGTAACCAGTGTGTAGCCGTTATGCGTCCACTCACCTACCAATTCAGCAGGACAACTAAGCCTCCCAACGAAGGCACACTGTCTTCTCAGCTGATTCTTACATATGTCCTGCTGGTTTAGCAAGGAACCCCCGAAATGCACCTCTCACACTCTCGCCAACTCTGAGCAGTCGGCAATGGCATTCCCTCTCGGCACGACGCCCGATCTCTTTACATCTAGAACAGAGCTCAGAAAGTCGGCGGTCTTAGCACCATTAATGTAGCCGTGGCCGACGTCCTTGAGTTAAGTTCTTGCTTAACCATTATCAAAAGGTGGAATGACAATGCTACGAGGCAATTTGTCAGCACGACTACCCTGCGGACTTAGTCAAAGCTGAGGCGACCCTCCAACATGGGTTACACATGACCTTGTCTGGTTCTAAACCATGACATGGCCATTGTCTTTTACAAAGCGAAATATTTTCCAGGGCTGAACTAGTGATATTCATTCACTCAGCGAAACTATAACCGTTTTCCGCGTGCAAATTACCCTTCCTGAAGTGACTTCTGTCAAAACCACTAGCACGCTATGTCTTTCTAGAATTCCCTGGGGAGGCTAGAACACGTTACATAAGCAAAACGCTTCCCTACCCCCAATAATTACGTAATTCATTTCCAACATGATCACTTCTCCACCGTGCGATCACCGGGAGTGGGTTTATAAGGTAATTAGCACATGTTTAACTTCATAACTATCTTCATATTTCAGGTGCCGAGGAATTATATGTATCAGAGTGGTTCGCATTTTTAAGGTTTCATTTTTATGTGATAAAGATAGATGGACAGTTGGATATCATACCCTTATATAAATTAAACAAGGCACATGCCCGTTGGTGGAAAAGTAGGCTTTATATTCATTATGAATTTTTGCGCAATTAGTGCCGATTTTTTATATATACCTATTTCTATAACGTATAAACGATGCCATGGCGTCATACTGCATTCTCGAATTACCTGGTGTACTGTAAATTAACTTTACTATCGAACGTTCCTGGCAGCGAACTCCTTTGTCTTTGTGAAGCGATGTTCTAGGTGTTTCCAGTTGAATGATGAACGGAAGCGTTCTTGCGGTCTGTCGTGACTCTCAGACAGGCGTTGCTGGGGACGGGATGAGGCTGTAAAACAGGGAGATCTCAGCAACATGCCTCTTCAGATCAGTGGTCAACTTCGGGTCGCAAGATGCAAATCTGTCTTCTGAATGGATTCCAACAGCTTTATGGTGTGATCAGGTACCGCACCCCAGATGTGTGCGCAGTATTCTAAGCACGGTCTTATTTGCGAGATAGAGCACCAAGCTTCTTCGAGGTTGATTTTGCGATGTTAGCAACGTGGTCATGACAGAATATTTCTGTTTATTGAGATACCCAGTGGTCTGATTGACGAGGATAAAGAAATGGTCGATCCTGCCATAATGATGTCATGGCCCTCCGTATTGGCTTTCTTGGTGAACGTGGCTCCTTGAGTTTTTGCTGCATTGAACTGGACCAAATTCCTGTCGCCCGAAGTTCGAACTTTCTCCAGATCTTGATTAATTATTGTAATCTGCTCCTGTCTGCGGCGATAAATCTCAGTCGCTGGTAAAGGTTTTTCTGATCTAAATTGGGAGACAAGGGTAACGTCATCTGCAAAATTGTAAGCAGGATTATTGGTTTCGGTCAGCAGATCATAAATACAGATGAGGAACAAAGTCAGTAAGAGTATTTCGCCCTGAGGCACGCCTGCATTAATGGTGAGATGTGTCGTTTAACTGTAACGTGCAGAGATCGGTTTTTGAGGAAACTGGCAAGCAAGCTGCAGAGAGACGCCAACAGTCCGACGGATAGCAGTTTGTTGAGCAATCTGTCAGGCCAAATTCTGTCGAATGTATACGACATATCCAACGTGATCGCTCGAGATTCGCCGTACTTCTCAATTGCCCTACTCCATACATGAGTGTTATAGGCGTGTCGATCTCTCTTTACGTAATGGAAAGCCGTAATAAAAAATAAGGTGAAAAATTGTTACTGAAACTACTTACATCACTTTTTCTGGATGGAGTGGCATAGGTTTCCTTAATACCTCACAGCACACAAAATTCCAAATGAATGTTCTACTAACTTGCGAGCTATAACTAAGACTACGTTCAGGAGATCCTTTTCGAAAACTGCTTGTGATTGGCCTGATAAAACTTTAAGATAAAACGAATGCTTCATTGCCAAGAAAAATATAGGGTACGGTTCTCACGATAAGGTAACTTAGAGTCTCGTCGTAGAATCAACTCGTTTCGAGTCGATTTCTTGTAGTTTAGATGGTCAGTGTCGGAAATTTTTCCCTGGTATCCAACATCAGCGTATATAAAATTTTAGTCGGCATCAACCACCATGAATATTAAAATAATAAAGAAATGAAACCCTTGTAATTGTTGTAATATCCGCTCCCACTATTAAATAGCGCACATGCTTGCCATCTACTGCCCCTACTCGATGTAGATATATCCATAATTCTTGATATCTCTTTGAAACTTTGAGCCATTCTTCATGGTTTGATGACAGAATATTTTCAAACATTGACAGTAAAGGCATTTAAGAATATCATATTTCCTTTTTGACACAAAAACTGCTAATATCGAAGATTTTGCAACAAAACAGAACAGCCGTTTCCCAACTATTAAATTTACTTATGAAGTCAAGAACAATGGCCAACCACCATATTTGGAGACTTTAGCCCTTAAGGATAATAATAATACACTAGGATTTGCTGGATTTGATATTTATAGAAAAAAATACTGCCACTAATCGATATATTCCTAATGACTCTTTCCACTGCCACCAACAGAAAATGGCCAGCTTTTATTTCCTAGTGCACCGTATGGTCAACTTTCCTCTCATTAAAGAGTCATTTAATAATGAAAATGAGACAATTAAGAATAGAGCGAAATTTAATGAGTTCAATACTAAATTAATGGAGAGTCTAGTTAATAGGAATGGGTTTTGAGAGACGATTCGTGATTCCATGTCTTTCGTTTTTCCTGCTAGTCCTGGTAGTCCGAGCCAATGCGAAAATGATTTTTCCTATCTTTCCTCTGACAACGGTATGATTATAAGATCCGATATATCATATATCAGTTTAGACAGCAGATGTATTTTGTTAAAGATAAGGTCGTTTTAGCATCGAGACTTGATACTAATTGTTTTGGAGATTATAACTAAATCTTTGAGGTATTTACTACTGGTAATACCTGCGTGGCATTAGTTTTCAGTGGCGTACTCCTTGGGAGCGACATTCCATTTTGCGGCAGATGAACTTTACCCGTGCGGCTGGAGGCTCACCAGCCGAAAGTGGAAAATTTTCGGGGTTCCACGCCCAATTTTCTACCAACAGTCGTTAAAAAAGCCGGTCTGATTCGGCATCAGGTAATTTCAGTTCAATAACCGATCCAGTTACTGTGAAAACGACCTCGCACGCAGCGCACACCTTATATTACAGAGGTTAATACAGATGTTATTTCATTATTATTCTGGATAAATATATTTAATTAAACTATAAAATTGAAATAAAATGACGCGTATTGTTTTCGTCTTTTAAAGGGTTAATATTCATTATCCATGGGGGATATATCTCCCATATCCCCCCCGTGGCTACGCCACTGTTACTTTTTGCCAGATCAGTGGCTCTCTGTATACAAATTGAGGCAACCTCAAAATCAGCACCATGCAGTTCTATGCCGCATAATAGGTGCGTAATAGTTTTGAATGCATCTAAAAATCACCAAGTAAGTTTTGTTTCGAACTGATTCATTTCTTCCATGGAAGCGCACAATGGTAGTTGGTGAATGATCCTAGTAGCTTCTCCCTGAAAATATGTGGCTTGTCTGACCTTTCCTTCTTTCCAGCTAGCCGTTAGAGCAAAAATGAAGATGTGGAGAAGAGATAACTTTATGAGCCTCGATAACGTTGTGACAACTTAACTTCTATGACTTTTCTGCGCTTCTAGCATTAGCCTACCAAGCCATCCAAAATCATTGATGCCAATCAGTATCACGTTGGTGGTGAGGTATTTTCAGATAAATATTCTTCTAAGATTAGGTGGGAATCAGCTCAACAGTTCGATTTTGCCAATGTCAAATATTTTTAAAATTTCATTTGTATGCCGTATTTAGGAAAAAAGATGCTGTATTTTGTACACATCGGTTTATTAATGCTAAATTTATTGATTTCATTTGCTAACAATTCTCTTGACATTGCCGCTTTTCTTAATATAAATTAACTATATTCTAAGTATAGGTTAACGATATATTTGTATTAGTAACGTTGTGACTCGATTTATTTTAGTTGATAAGCGATGCACATTATTATTAGAATAGCTTGGCTTGATTTATATTACATTATCGTGGAACAACCAGCAAACCGTTTTATATTTTTAAGAATTCTGTTAATAAAACCCACAAATACGCTGCAGTAGATTCGTCGATCCTTATTTTACTGATGGTGTGAATATTCCATGACCTTTTGGGAACACCAATTGCCGGCCGCCATTTCTGAAGATCGTTAGATTGTTTTGGGACCTCTGCTTCTAAATATATTCACACGGCAGGCTGTAGTTTTTGTAAAATTCGACCGAGTAATAGGAATGTACCATTTCTTGTAAACGCCAGCTGTCGATTTAATTTTTTAAGACTATATCGTGTTAGGTAATATTCTCTGGTATTTCTTGAATCATTTAATTTCGGTCAATTAATTGTGGCTTCCGCAGTCGTTTTACAACTATAATAAACAAGAACTAAGTTGTTTATTACCTTAGAATTGTTCCTCGTATCGAATCGTTAGAATACGATACGGCAGTTCTCCCCCATAAAATGCCCCTCTCTAATCTCGTAGAAGTGAAGACAAATTGACTGAAAACTGAGGATTTGGCTCTTCTAAAATACCCATCGTTGCGAAGAGAAGGTTTGCTAATACTGCAGTCGTAGAGACTGAACATTTTATTGTGATTCAATTCTACCCTTTCGTGGGGATATATTGTGCTGGTGTTTTGTTTGTGTTTTGACACGACCGATCAATCGGGATCTGAATACTGCTGTATTAGATAAGCATTTTCTCCGGATTTCAATCTGTATTGCCTATGAAGCGCGTGGACGTCATGACGCTAACGGTTTTTTTTCATGATTTCTACCACGTTCTTTCCACGTTCGTCAGATTAGGCCGAGACCGTCGAATTTTTCTAACCCTCAAACACACTAACACGGTAATTATTGCTCTAGTTTTGCCTTAATTAATGATAATTGCTTTATCTGTGTTACATTTTTTTTTGTGCTGATACCATTTGCTTTGCGGTTATCTTATCTACTCCATTTTATCAAATCTGAATTTTTATTTTAATGTAACTTGAGTTTCGATCGTATGGGGAAGTTTATATTTTCTTTTAGGGGTGATTCATCCCTATCTTTTTTATATTCAAGTTGTCTGAATTTTAGTATCTCTTTTATTTGCTGATGGGCATTGCAAGGCCATGGTTTTTTTTGGGGGAATTTGTTTTATAAAGAAGATATATTTATGCAAGGGGGGGAGGGAGGTGGGTTATGGTTTTTATTAAAGTAAGGGGGCTTCGTCTAATGCGCACTGGGTTATTTCAGGGCTTTTCCTGGAGGGCCACAATTTTTCTGGAGGGCCACTACTCGTACGAGTAGGCTAGAAGCAGGGGTTACTAGAGACCCACCACTTCAACTACCAGGCTACACTAGAGCCAATCCAAATACCGAGCTTTCGAGATCTCGGATAGTTTTCCCTCAGGGCCAGTGCCCTAGCAGTACCAACAGGTGCCCGGCACCTTTACCAGAGTTCGACGGATCTAAGTGGTATCGAAGTTTATTTATTCATTTATTATCATTAATCGCTCTGAATTTTCTTTCTCTTTAATATAAATCAAGCATTGACAGTCGAGCTTTGAAATAGTTTCTATAATTTTATTCCTTTCATTCATTTATCGAGTAACATAACCGCTCTGAATTTTCTTTCTTTATAATATAAGTCAGGCATTGATAGTCAAGCTTTCAATAGTTTTACTCTAATTTTATTCTTTTCTTTATTAATTTATCGAGTCATTTGATTTAATTATTGTGGCCGTTTACTTCGGTTAGTATTATTTAGTGCATTTAGTGGTAAGGCATATAGAATTGAGTATTAACAACAGAATTGGTCTCCATACAATCTCCATATTGTACTCTATTTATCAATTTCGTTAATAGTCATTAGACATTCCTTGGTCTTTGAAATTGCAAATTTTACTGTAAATTGTTACTGTGTTTTCAAAAAAAAAGAACTTAGTAAGAAATATATTGTTCCTTAAATTTTTAGATTGTGTTTTCTTGATAAGTTAAGTTAATTGATTAATTATTGATTTAATAAGCCAGCCTATATTCTCGTTTTCTTGTTGGTTTGAAATTAAGTACCGGTTGATTTAATGAGCTGACCTAGCCACCCTGTACAACACCAGCAGAGCTTTTTCCGTTTAGTTGGCTAGAACGGGTGGCGCTCAAACGACCCCACTACAGGGGCCGGGCATTTGCAATACAACTCTCCGGGGAGTCATCTTCAAATCAGAATATAAAATACATTTAACGTTACATCAATTCAACCGAATGGCAACTTTTATATAAACAAATTTCCGTAAATTTCATAAATTTAAACTTACAAGACACCCACATCCGCTGTAAACGGAACGTAAAAATGGTTAAAAATATATGGTGTTAATTTTCTACGAGTCGTGGATAATAACGCGTGGGTCGACCAAACTGATTACGAGCCAAGATGAAACATTATATTTTGCGCTAAAAGAAATGGGCTCCATTAAAGAGAGGGATTTTAAATAATATTAAATATTCGCTTGTCGCTACAAAGGAAAACTTTAATATGTCTTTATCTAGATTTTGTCGTGATGAAATTGTTGTAATCTGAGACGAGAAAAGGCGCCTTCGACGCGATATGTGATGATGTGGGCGTTTGTAATATATGTAGTATCTTAACTCCACATTTGAGTTCTCGTGCTTCTCGATGGCAGTTATAGTGAAACGCATGTTGTCCATGACATTTCTCCTGAAAGTTGGGTAGTTTTAAATGACCTTAATTTTCATAGTTACCTCCTGCCTACTTATTGTTTCCGAATTGCTTTGTATAGTTGTATGGTGATGGAAAAGTGACATTTACTTGTCCCTACTGATGTTTAATTATATTGCAAAGCTCTAGGTGATGTACGCCAATACATAAAGAAATTTCCATGGTGATTCCTTAAGAAGAACTATCTCATCTCCATCTTCTTAGTAATATATTAATTTGAAGATTCTTGAAAAACGTATGTTGAAAATCAAAGATCGCCTGAAAATAGGTAAGAAACTCAAATCAATAACGACTCTAAACTAAGATAAAGAAAAATTACAAAGATGATTTAGACTTGGCAGTTAAAGAAATGCACGTAGCAGTCATCGGGCCAGACATTTTTAAGGCCCTCAACGTCATATAAAGTCCTAATGCCGGCCATAAACAGGAACAATAAAGTAATTTCACGGTTAAATTTATAATTCTCTCGAACCGCTCGGATTCACTTTGTCTTTTTCAGTATAAACGTTCGAGCCCGACACACGGAGAGCTGTGTTCACGAATAAATTTAATCTGAGATTTATTATTGTTTAGTTTTTATTGCTATCTTAGAAACAATGGCAGACCATAAATATAATATAGCATCTTTATGGATACTAATTACATTCGCGTTTATCCTTATAGATTCCAATTAGGTTAAGGCAAAATATCGGACATATCATCAGTCAAAATTTATTTTTTGTTATCACTTGGCTGTCCCCATATCTCCTCACCTAACCATACTGGGTATTCCAGATGATGTGATGGTCCCTGAGATAGGTTTCCACGAGGGGCTAAACTTCCTCTTTCCTACGAAGGAGGATTGGATGGAGGGAAGAATGGGATCCTGGAATGGACTAGTCTGGTTCACACACGGGTCCAGAGTGGGAACACTGTCTGAAGCTGGTGCGTACTGTCAGGCCCTAGCGCGGGAATTATCCATGTACCTCACTGGGCGAGCACACTAGAGTTTTCCAAGCGGAAATGTTTGTGATCATGATGGGGGTCTGGGAGTCGTTAAGGCTCAATGTCGGTGGCAGGAAGATTTTCTTTTGCTCCGACAGCAGGGCAGAACTCATGGTACTGAAGTCGGTCTGCACGCGCTCCTTGTTGGTGAGGGGAGTGTAGGGGCTAGCTGATGGTAATGCTGGTCTGGGTACCGGGACACTTAGGTGTACCGGGAAATGAGGCCACCGACGCCTTAGCCAGAGAAGGCTTCGCATGTAGATCCTTAGGGCCTGAACCCTGTGTGGAGATAGCCTAGAGCGTTCGCGAAAGAGCTTTGGTGGCCCGGACGGAGGGTCGGGCCGAAGAGGTATAGTGGCGGCTCCGGAGATAAAACAGACGAGGCTCATGATACATGGGCCCGCGAAGAATCTCACCAGGGGCCTACCTAGGAAGGAGTGCAGGGCCCTGGTAGGATTCTACGCAGGGCAATGTAGGCTTAGACGGCACATTACTCTACTGACAACTGCAGAGGTGTGGGAATGTAGACCGTGCATGGAGGATATGAGACCCCATACCATCTACTTTGTGTGGGAAAAACTGAAAATCTATAGCGCGACGCCGATCGAGCCAGATTAAGTGCGTCGTGATAGTCTGAAGAAGATGCGGGCCTTCTTAAGGAAGACGGGCATCCTGGAGGCCCTCTAATGCGGGCTGGGGACACAACGGGTTCAATTGGTGGCCTAAGTACAGGGCTCGCTAGGGGCCACCCGGACACCCCTTCTGATACTGATACTCTCCCCATTTTTATTGTCCTCGGCTATACTATGGAAATGATGCTCGAAATCGAGTCTTATGAAATGTAAGCCCAATAGTCCCCCGCTGGTTCTGAAAATTAATAATTTTGAGAAGATCTAAAATTTCACGAAATCTCGGTAGGAATACTTGAAATCTGCATTACATTCCGACTTGATGAAATCGAGAATTGTATATAATCACTTAGTAATTTTGCACACCAAATGAAAGCATGGTAAAAAAACATCGTAATTTATCACAACTTTTCCCTATACACTTACTTACTGTCCATAAATTAAGATCGAAACCAAGTCTTATAATGTGATTCCAAGGGTTGTGTTATCAATATCAAACTTACTAATCGTTCTTGGTCGGCCACTAGCAGATTTGTGATATTTTAATGAGAGGTGTCGTTTTTTAACAAACTAATTTTTTACAAAAATAAAGTACTTTTATACAGCCCCCGTGTATTATCTCGCATTGCGTCTATAATAACATACCCGTACCAACTGCATAAAATGCGATTTTGTTATCATGAGAGGTTAATATCCCACGAGACATGTAATTTATTATGTTATAGTGAATCGTTGTATTTTCTTTTGAATACTAATTACATATCTTATAGAATGCTATTACCAGGAAATTATTGTTCTAGTTTGATAACTTCGAGTAATTTTATTACATATTATTATTATACGTTTTTTTTAATAAGCCGGCATCATGTGATTACTACATGATAGGATGTCTTTGCTTTAATTAATTGCAACATGTATTTGCATATAAAGTACTTTTAGTATCATACACGATATATAACTAGTGATTTAAACGACCATGAACATATTTTTTATGTGAGTGAATGGTGCGCAATTTTGAACAGATGTAATGTGGTAGTACACCGGACAGTGGCGGTACTATTTAAGGGGAGGCTTGGTGGTCTTAAGGCCCATAACATCATGGTGATATTTTATTATTTCACATATTGACTACTCTCCCTGTGTACGTTTGCACTTTTACAGCAATATTATATCTCCTCCGTGAAGCATGTAGGGGAACTAGGGGCCAGACCGGCTTATGGGATCAATACAGAACTGGTCTGACGAACTACAACAAAACCGTTAGAGATGGGGAAACCTTCTGCCAGAGCATAACAGATGCAGGATCCATAGAATTCTCTCTAGAGAACCCGTTCGGAAGTTAGGGTCGCTAAAACGTCCTGACGGATCCCTTACGGAATCTGGTACAGAAACGTTAGAGCGTCTGGCTAAGACTCACTTCCCAGAATGTCGTATTCTACGTAACGATGAGCAAGAGCATCTTTGGGACCGATCAAATCGGATTGTCTCCAAGAACATCATTAATGCATCAACAATTAAAATGCTGTTCTATAATTTCAGCTTTTTAAATTACCTGGCGAGAACGGAATATTTCCAGCATTGCTGCAAAATGGTCTGGACGTATTAACACCGTTCTTAATTAAACTTTTTAGAGCCAGCCTAGCGAGTAATTATATACCTAGCAGCTGGATTAAATTAAGAGTGGCGTACATCCATAAGATAGGATATAGGGAATCAACACTTAAATCATGAAGACCAATAAGTTGAAATTCATGGAAAATATACTGGACGTGCACAATAGAACGAGTGCACTTGGTGAGTATCCACTAAGTGCTCACCACTATGCGTATCAGACCGGCAAATCTATAGAACTAGTACTAAGCAACCTTGTCGAGAACATAAAAAAGCGTTAGACGAAAAGAGTATCGCGGTGGGTGTGTTCTTAGACATTGAAGGAGTTGAATGACCATTCAACAATGCATTACCAAACTTCTTACACACAGCATTGGCTGAAAGAGCGGTTGAACCACAGATATGGAACTGGATTGGGCGTATGTTAAACTGCAGAGTAGCCACTTAAACTCTACAAGGAAAGGGCTATAGATTCAGGGCTGCCAGGGACGTCCGCAGGGTGGGGTGTTATCGTCCCTTCTGTGGTCTCTCCTCATGGATGATTTACTAGCACTCCTCTCGCTGTGGGATGTGGAAGTGCAGCATGTGCTAACCGTAGACTAAGATTCATGCAAAAGGGAACAACTTTCTCTGCACCCACTTAAAACACTTGTAGTACCGTTCACAAGGAAGAAAAGGCCATTCCGTTTACAAATACAGTGAAGTATCAAGGGATTGCCCCAGATAAAACACTTAACTGGAATGCGCATCTGGATAAAACTGTCGTAAAAGCGAAACTGTCACAATGGACCTGCAGACGCATTTGTGGCAAAATGTGGGGCATATATCTCAAACAAATGCACTGGCTATATATTGCGATCATTAGACCAATGATAACATATGGAGCAGTAGCTTGGTACTCTAGTTTACAGAGCCCCGCTATTTTAAATCCTACTAAACTTACTATGCACTCGGAATCCATTATTGATCAAATTATTATAAATAGAGCTGAACTAGCCTTGTCCTCGTGTATAACTGATTGTGATCCAACTCAGACTGATCACGAGGCTCCGTTTTGTACTCTTAAATGTGATAAAGTTAACAGTGATTGTATGTATTTGCAAATCAGAAACTTTAAAAACATTAACAATTTACTGATGAATTTTCCTGTATTGTATACATGAACAATGACATTGACAATAAAGTGAACATCTTAATATTAACTTTGACCCATAAACATTGTCAGTAATAATAGAAAACCTAAGCCACCATGGCTAACCTATAAACTTAAAAGACATATACCTGAAAAATAAGGCATTTCAAAGATGTAAAAGACTCAGAACTGATGGCAGAAAACAATATTATCTCGATTTAAAAAATTAGTGTAACAATAAAAAAGAAAAGATGGCTTTTTACAACTACGAACTTAATATAACTGCAATATCCTTAATAAAAGCAAACATTATTGGAGAAAAATGAGATCCTCGAATATTATTCCAGCATACCTATGTTAACAGTATTCCTGCTGAATTGTATGATCCTGATATTATAAATGATCATTTACTTTCCAGTATACCACTTGTAGATTTGGATGACATCGGAGTGGACAACTTTTCACAACACCCCTCAAAGCATTCAACTTGAGACAAACTTGTTGTCGAAGTTCTGCTCAGCCTATGCAAGATTAGAAGCATTAGGGCCGATGGAATCGCGGTGCAGATACTTAATATAATGTGTACTCCCTATTACCTTCAACCACTGACAAACATAATAAACTTCTCTCTAGAAACAGAGCAGGTTCCAGACATTTGGAAACACACACTAGTAAAGAGAACACTCCTCCCTAAATGACCTAAGACTAATTAGCATTTCGTCCAAGCCATTGACCATTCTTGAAGAAATCGCAAAATATCAGCTTTTCAACTTTGCCATCTCTAAAAATATTCTGCCGAATTTCAATCCGGATTTGCCCCTAAACTCAGCAGTACAACTGCTCTTCTACGAATCACAAGTGATATAACTCACAACTTTGCCATTTCTAAAAATATTCTGCCGATTTTAAATCCAGATTTACTCCTAAATTCAGCAGTACACCTGCTCTTCTAAGAATCATAAGTGATTAACTCACAGCCTGGACCTTAGGATCCTCTGGCCTCTTGTTTTAATTTTCATGACCAAGGTACTTGACTCTCTAAATATTGTGCTCTTACTGAACAAATTAACGTCATATACCAGAACCAGTACTAGGAATAGCTTACAACACATCTAAAGAAGCCCTTTCAAGGTGGGCACAACAGCAATTTATAGACAAATGGAGATAATTAATGTGCTTAACATATTCGAAGATGGCAGTGAACCTGCCATCAAGAGTGAGAACTAGAAAACTACTTCAACTTGGCCGACAGCAGGTAAAGGCTGTAGTTAGCATATACACTGGTTATTGTCGGCTAAGAAGTCACATGACCAAGATAGGGCTTTCCGAAGAAACGGAATGCCGTTTGTGCTTGGAGGGCGAAGAATCAATGGAACCTATTTTATGCCACTATCTAGCGTTGGAAACAACCAGACAAACAGTATTTGGAAATTCTCAAATGACACTTATAGATAGATAGAACCCAAACTAGAAAGCTAATCGATTTTATGAAAAGGATCGAGCTTCTGGCGTAGTGGAAACCACAGATGTGCTCATAATAGACAAAGGGTCGCAGTGGGGGGCCTTATATGAGCCCACTCACGTGAACCAAATACAAAAAAATAGGGATAAGACGAAGACGCCAAGACTTTATATTAATAAAGATAAAACCAAATCATCAAAAAAATGGGTATATTCAGGAAACTCTCCTATTGTCCTTAAGTCAAAAGTATTTGACTTAAGTCACAAGGACTAAGATGTTGTAGCTTACAGGGTAAGATGGAGATTTATTTCTATTTATATATGTCACACGTAAAATTTGTAATTTCGATGGGGTCATCCCCCACTACCCTAGCGCAAGAATTTTGCTACCATTTCTGACACATTTGGCAGGCAATGGAATCATCAGTCGAGTCTAAATACTTTTCACCACCACGACTTCGGCAATTCTTTCATTTACCTTTTAACTCATCACATGGAGTGTCACGTGGTGGTGTTTTTTCCAGAACTGTGAGATATTGCAAGCATACTCAAAAGCAGATTGTCGTCATCTGATCTTTCGGAGCTAGTAGTTGAGAGCACATTGTTAATGTTAGACTGGATAAGAGTTCCATACTTGGTAAATGGTAGCTGAGAGGGATTGTAAGAGCTGGCAGAAGAAATCACTTTGTTGTTTAAATTTGACAGGGAATCTGGATGTACCTGATTACTAATAGATGGGATTACGGTATCGTGCAGTTGGGAAACTTGTTCGCCTCGGTAATGATTATAACTGTCGTTTCCGCAGACAGAAAATAGGCATTAGTAAAGTTCTCTGAAGTAAATAGCCATTTGAAAGTGGCGCAGCCAGTTAACAACACTATGGCAAAAATTTACCTTGCATGCTGTAAAGCGCGACCAGTCAGTGCAGAATGTGATAGTTTTTGCCATAAGTCCTGTGCAGTAAGAGATTTCGCTGGGAAAGTTAAAATTCTCGACGAAATTCGACTTGCTTTCTTGAGTCATGATATAACCTTAAACAAAGGAACTGATCCACTGAGCAAGGTGCTGAAATTAAGTGCCTTCGTAAGGTACTCTCTAAGAAAGAGGACACAATAAGACATTTAGAAGAAAAACTATCTCAACAAGCTTTGATGTCGAAACTAATTATATAAAAGGTGTTTCGATGATATAATTTAAAGATATTGTTCATGAGACTATGGTAATTGGAAAGAACTTCTAGCAGTAACTGGGAATGTACATGAAAGCCGCATTGCAGAAAACTTCTCCGTCTCTTTGGGCGACTGACTTACAACTAGTTCATGGAAATCAACAGCCAACCAACTATCAAAACACCTTCTATAGCTATATATTTCTTCAAAAAAGCCACTCACTTTATGCTGTCTAACTTCAATCTAGAAACAGATTACATAAAAAATATTCGAAAGAATCGCCCGAAATCATCGAAGCCAAAAGTTAAGAAAATCGATTCCTTTCATGGCTCCATATCGAGGAAAAGATATCACTTTGAGGCTCGACTATAAAATTTGCCCAGATGTTTCGGCGAAAGGCCGCATTCCCAACGCCACTAACATTAGCCATCGAACACAATACAATACAATTACTCGATATCATTAGTAACACGGGGATAGTTTTAAAATCGAAATGAAAGGTGAGACTAAGTACTGATTAAATGCAATAAGTATGTTCCAATCTTTGTTAATAACTCCGCAATCAAAATACTCCAGGAAACAAATCAACCAAGACTAATCCCGAATCGGTAATAAAGGGTAGAATCAATCTGCCTCAAGAGACGGCAGCATCATATTCCGCATCAATTTGATGCGTTATTATTAAAAAAGTTGCAGATAAATATCTATTAAGCCGCATAGTAAAATTTATTCACGCATTTCCTATGTCGTTAATTAGGACAGTAATTTATTTTTATTATTCTTTTATATCACCCGGAATATTGATATAAATGCCCTATTTCAATTTCAGTGTTTTTAGCCTATAAAACAGAAAGATTCTCATCCCACAAAACCGTTAATGGTAATATAACGAGCCCGTATGGTCTGGCCGAAACCAAATTACGACTAAATGAATTGATGGTCCTTAACTTCTTGACCTCTCGTTGAAAAAATTAAACAAGACGCGGTTATGACACTATCGCTAACGCTTATAATGTTTTCGTAATTGTGTTGTAATGTGCTGGTGGACTAATCGGTATAATTAAAAGAGTCTATCTTTATTTGGGTACATAACTGCAATGTTCGCTAGTATTACTTATACACTGAAGGACCGTTCTTGTAAAATTGTACCTATTTCACTGATTGATATTGTTTAGAAGAATCCCGGTTCATGAACTGGATACATAGGTACTTACGTGCAACGTACATCTTCATGCTGCAGTAATTATAAAAGTTCTTCCAAGATTTTCATTCACAGCTTTTTTGAATATAAATATTTTGTGATGGTCACGTCTCATTTTCGTCAAATGTAGCTTGAAAGGAGAGACTCTGATTTTGCGTATCGTTGTGGGTCTTGTTAAATCAATAAAAAATCTATGAAAACTTTAAATATCAGCCTCGGTAGCTTGAAAATTTTGTGGCTTTTTCTACATTCTTAATGTTTCATAACCAAAGCGAATCTTCGCGTGACCGACTAGAAGCATGCAAAAACATTTGTTGCCACAAAACGACTCTTGGAATTCCATCTGCCTTAATGGAAGTTTCACCCTGAGGCGAATATTATGATCCTGTTTTCCAGGCTGACTTCTACCATGTTTCGTAAAGCGGGTAGTACCTGGTTTCGCTACAGCGGCCTTTTGAATAAAAATTGCATGATTGATGTTCTTTCTATATCTAGAAACATGGCTACTGCTACATTTTCGCCTGCTGCTCATCTGTTTTTTAGGGGTTCTAATAAAAGCAAGCGCGCTACGGTGTAGGAAAAAATCTACTGAGGAGATGTGGACCACAAATACCTTCATTCGCAGAGCATTTTTCACTGCTTCATTATCAAGAAATAGATTTGAAAAAATCTCAACAATCTTACGATTTGACGACAAAATCTACTAGAGCAGAAATAAAAGAGAATGGCAAATTAGCTGCCATAAGAGGCCCATGGGATATTTTTGTTACCAATTGTAAAACAGTTTTAGGCCATATGGCCATATTACAATTGACGAGCAGTTGGTTTCTTTTCGTGGAAAGTGTCTTTTAGGCAGTATATCAAATCAAAACTAGGTCGACACGGCATCAAAATATGGGGAGCTGGTTTCGTAGAAGACTTCCTGGAAATGTTCAAAAAAACGCCATGGATATAGGGTAGTATCTGACTTAGTACAACCATATCACAGTACTCAGAGAGGAATAGCTATTGAAAATCTCTTCACAAGCGTGCCTTTAGCTATTTAATGTCCAAAAATGTTACCTTATTGGGAACTGTTTGTAAGAATAAACCTGGTACTCCCGCAACCCTAAATTACACTTCCAGGCCAATCCGCTCTTCGATGTTAGCTTTTACCAAGGATTTGATGACGATTTCTTATATTAAAAAAAACGGAAAGTGGTTCATTTTCAATCCATCCATCTAGCTAGCATGATGAAGACAAGGTCTTTGAAGAAAATGAGAACAAACCAATCATGAAATTGGATTATAACCAACCCAAAACAGACGTTGATAATGCTGATAAGCTTATGAGGGAATTTTCATCTAGTCGATGGCCGTATAGGATATTTTTGAATATTATAGATATATGTACTTTGAATGGTCATGTCATTTATATGGAGAAAAATCCCGATTGGAAGAAAAATAACTCCGCCCGGCGACGTCTATTCATACTGCAACTAAGTGATGACTTGGCTCGAACTCATATGGAAACAAGGGCACAATATAAGTACAGGGTGTTCACCCATAATGTCCCCCCCCCCCTTTAACTTTGTTAATTTTTAAGCTACAAAAAAAAAACAAAATTGTAGGGTTTTTATTGTAGTTTTTGCACACGTAAAGGAAAAAACAAAAAATTGTACAGCATACAGGGAAAAAACAAAAAAATGCACAGTATACAGGGTAGATCAAAAAGAAACATTTTTTTAAATCTAGCCCCCATTTTTTATTCGATTTTTCACACACACTATATGCCTGTTCCTAATACTTTAGGAGTTATTGACAGTTGAAGTCGCTATTTTGTTTGTTCTTTTATTTTTTTATGGCAACAGCCACCTAAGAATACAACTTTTTGTTTAGCTTTTGAAGTCATTGAGGTGTAAATATTGAGTTTCCTCAATTCGATCTCATTGCTTCGAGTAGTGCTTTTGTATCTTCTGTTTTAAAAATGATTAAAGAATTATTATTATAATTAAAAAATAGCGACTTCAACTGTCAATAACTCCTAAAGTATTAGGAATAGGCATATAGTGTGTTACATTAAAAATCCTTAGAATTTTAGGTAGAGTCGAAAAATCGAATAAAAAATGGTTCTTTTTGATCTACCCTGTATACTAGACAATTTTTTGTTTTTTTCTTTACGTGTGCAAAACTACATAAAAAATCCTACAATTTTGTTTTTTATTTTTTTTGTAGCATAAAAATCAACAAAGTCAAATGGGGGGGACATTATGGGTGAACACCCTGTACCATAAGGAGCACACAATGGGGATAGCAGTATATGATTCCACAAAAGCTGCTGATGAACCAGCGGACCACGACAGAATAAGAGCACTGGGTTTTCAGTGTACCAGAAGATGCGACAAAAAGGGGAACACGATCATTTCAAACAATCTGTATGTCAAAATAACAAAATAACCAAACAACATATTATTGTTTGTACTAAATGCGCATCGGCTTAAATCCTTTTTTATTTTTAAGGGGCATAATGGATTATTCTTAATTAATGTCAACTTTTTGCTCTCCTAATATTTGTTTGTTATATTTAGAACGTATTTTTTATTTTCTTTTTTAGGATATTCAATAAACTTTCATGAAATATCTAAAGTATAGTTTTGCTTTTCGCTAGACCTAATTATTTTAGAAAATTAATTCAACTAATTTAAAATCATATATTTTGCTGGGGTCTCTAAAGGACCCCGCATGGGTGCTTACATTGATTTTGATAGCATGGGACTTTAAGGGATAAATGCATGCCTTTTTTTCGTTGGCCCCATTTTTTTTCATTTCTAATTCGATTGATTCGCAGATAACTCGTTTTCTTTTATGAGATTCTTTTTG